>PVJN01027165.1:0-28444 GCA_004026805.1 Lasiurus borealis
AAGGGCTGGGTGAGGATGGCACCAGGGCGCCACACGGGGGCAGAAACCATCCATGGCAATGTGGAGGAGGTGGGGATGGAAACTCGGGCCACTCCGCATGCACCAGCAGCACACCCAGGGGCAAGCACGGGCATCACGGGGGACAGGGCAGGCAGGTCATCGTGTGATCTGCTTGCTCCGTGAGGAGGATGGCCTCAGGCAGGCACAGGAGATGCTAGGAAAAAAAACTGTCATGCACAGCTCACGGGCAAGACCCACCTTCACCACTCCCGGGGCCGGCTTCAGTAACAATCTCCATTAGAGTATTTAGCCCAAATACTGGGACACAAAATACACAATTAGTAGGTGCGCCACGAGACCACAACCCCGTAACCCTCAATGGAGCTGTCAGTCAGATAAACTGAGCTTGGTGCACAGAACCTGGGTTCTCGGGCAGCTCAGAGCTAGAAGCCATGTGACCAGGAGATAACCAAGCTCTAGGAAAGACCATCCCTAAGACTACGGCCTCTCAAAGCCAGAGGCGGGGTAAAGGACACAGGAGCCTTCGGGTACTAAACAGGCACATGCTGGTGGTCATGAAACATCTAGCACAGGGGTCCAGAGGGCCTGCAGGCCTGCGGAGGGCAGAGAGCCCCCTTGCAGATGCTGTCATGGGAAGTGGGGTGGAGGAGTGAGGATGGGAGTGACAAGTGCAGCAAATGAAGTGAAGCACCGCATGCAATGAAAGCATCTCCGCTGTTCTCTTCAGCTGCATTAGAGGAAACCCCTCTCCTTCCCTCACCTACAGGGCATGGCTGAGTCCGCTCAGGGGTTCCCTACACCACCAGCTCTGAGGTCCTTTTGCCCATCTAGCCTATGTTCCCATCCCTCGCCCAAAGAACATTCCTCAGATTTCTGACAATTTTAACCACTTGGAAGAGAGGTCACTTAAAAAAAAAATACACAGAGCTGCTTCTCACTGTGCTTTCCACTATGATTAAAGATCAGCACAATAACCAGAGGAAACAAACAAAAGTCAGAGTGAATTCCGAAGGGCCCTCACCCTGTCAGAGATCACTAATGAAAACCTCATGAGGTCTCAACTACCCCTAAAAGCCAGCCAATACTACCTGGTCCACAAATTGGCCCTAAGTTGATGTGACGCCAAAGGAAGAGACTTTTTTTACTCTATAAACACTGTCAGTCTCAAAACATGAAATAACTTCTCAGTGCCAGGCTCTCCACAACAACCCTCTGCGGGGCCATCTCTCTGGGATGGGGTTCATCCTGATTTCACCCAGGAGGAACCTGGTAGGTAACTGGTAGCCCTGGATGATCCCCAAGTTAATGATGGACCTCTGACACTGTTTCCCCAGAAGCAGCAGCCATTATCCTAAAGGTTATATAACAGGGCCTTCTCTTCAGTTACAAAGTCAGTTTCCACCTGAAAACCAGCAAGAGCCCATGATGTGCAGTGAAAGCCGTGAGAAGCGACATGAGGGGAACAACCGGATCAAGTGATTTGTCACACACGGGGCTCCTGACAAGCACTCATGGGCCGGGAAGGTTCTCGGAGAACCCTGGCTTGGCAAAAGGAGGGATGCAGTTACCTTTCAGACTGGGGAAGGGCGTGGTCTTCTCCCGGGCACCTTTGGTGGGCAGTGTGAGGTTCGAAAGACTGAAGCTCGTACTGTGGTTCCGATATAAGCTGCCTATCAAGGTGTCAAGAGAGTGAGAGCAATGCGTTACGGGGATAAAGAATCAAAGCTTCATACTCCGAGGACTAGATCATCATCTCCTCCTTCCTCCTCTCCCAACAGCCCAGTGACTCTGCTCTGTATTAGAAAGGACCAAGGCTAACTCAGGGCAAACAAAGGGACCACTGCCAAGACTGCTCAAAATCCAGTAACAAGGCGCTCCGACTATCTCCCATGACAGTATCCAAGTCTCTTATCAGCTGCTAAGTTGGCACGAAAGCGGGAGTTAATGTGCTTCTGGCCTGAAGCTGGTGCTGTCCCTTCCCGGCTTCTGACAAAACTCACAATCACAATGACCCCCTATGTTGGCTTTCTCTGGTCCCGAGTCGGTCTTCAAGCCTTCTCTGACACCACCCCTCGTTTCTGGAAATAATCTCTATGCGGGAAGTCAACCTCATAGGGATTTCAAAACATGTTCATGAAAAAGCCCTTCACCAGACAGAGAAGATACTAGGCCTGAATATTTCCACAAAATATGTATACAAGTGTATAATTTTTAATCTAATGATTATTTTTTCAGCCGATCCACTATGTTACCTGAAACAGGCTGAACCCTCCCGGCATAATAAAGACAATGATGGATCTGTCCCTGTTCTTTGTTGACCTCCGCTGAAAATACCTATTGAGTATCACCGAACAACCTGAATTGGGGCTTGCTAATGCAACCCAGCCCTATACAGTGGTACCTCGAGTTACGAGTGCCCTAACATTCGGGATTTTTGAGATACGAGCTGTTGAGCGAGCGATTTTTGCTTTGGAATACGAGCAACATTTGAGATACGAGTAATCGTGCGGATCGGCCGGCTGCACACGACCCACCAGTTTACTGCAACTCGAGCATTTCATAGTTTCCCACACCTCAAGGTTACGGAACGAATTAAACTCGTATCTTGAGGTACCACTGTATTTGAAGTTCTAAGCAGCTTCTGCCGTGGCCAGCCCCAACTGGGAAGAACATGGGACAGAGACAAAACAGAGCTGAAAGCACTTACTGGCAAAAGACATGATGCCCCCAAAACTCTCGGTGCTGTTGTTGGAGATGGTGGAGGTGGGGGAGCTTGCTCGGGAGTCTGACTCTGCGTCTGAGTCGCTTGCCAGCTTCAAGCTGTTGGGCCGCAGCAGCTTTTGAGCCCTTGAATGCACAGTGGCACCTATGAGCCCCAAGGTGACCTTGGGTGTGTGAGCCTGATGCTACCCTCAGTCGCCATTCCCTCCCCGTGATTCCTAAACGCTGAGATCACACAGCACCACGCTCTGGACACGGCAGGACCACGAGGGCACGGAGACCTCTCAGGCCGATCAACCCTTTCCCGGCTCCGCTGCAGCAGGTCCTGCAGTCACCCATCCAGGACCCCCCGGGCTCTCACCGACTGCCACTGCCATGTTGGCTGAATCGGGGAGTGTAACTTTCCCCCTGGTCATCATCATCTTCCTCCGGGGGAAAGCCATACTGGGGCTCGAAGTATGGGTTGTCGTAGGTGCGCCGGCACGCTGACCCCTCTCCGGTTTCTGCCTGGCGCCGGTCCACGACCGATTTGCTGATGCTGGGAGGCACGGGAGGGAGGGGCTTGGAGATGGCTACTGCTGCCTTATCATCCATCTCTGTTGAGTCAGCAGGTTCCTACAGGCCATATCAAATGAAAAGTAGTCACCCGGTGCCCGGTGATGCCTTCCCATAGTCTCGGTTTGGCAGGGCCAAGCCAGGCCTGTCAGATTCCTACCCTAAATGTGTGACATCCCTGTTCTCTGTCCCTACAAACTGTGCAAGAGGGATCTTAGTTAATCCCCGAACAAAGCCCAGTGACCTCCTTCTGGGATCAAAACTCTGTCTTACAGGCTCTGAGCTGTAGCGCCTATGGTCAGGAAGATAGGAAGGTCGTGAAGAAAGAAGCAAATTAAATCCATAGCTTCACTCCAGCTTTTCTGAGAGAGGCGAGGCCCACGCCCTGCGGCCCTCACTTCTCCACCCCAAGTCCTCACTCACAGCACTGGCTCCGGGGGTGGCGGTGCCGGGGCCACTGCTGGCCAGGGAGCTGGAGCTGGAGTGCGGCGGAGGGGGTTCCTGAGCGTTCTCTCTGGGGGGGCCAGGCTCCGTGGCTTCCTTCTGGCTGGGCAGCTCATCAATCTCCACCTCACTAGCATCCCCCAGCGCCGCATGCGTCAGAGGATCCACATCTGCCAAAACCCAAGGGCGCAGGTACAGGCCACACCACCCCAGAAACCGAACCCTGCCCAGAGCTGGCCAAGTTCACAAGCACACTTACTAGGCGTGTCGCCATTGATGTCGCACTTCATCATTTCACTAACAAAGTCACCGAGGGAGGAGTAAGAAGAGCTTGAGTCCCCATAGTCCATACTATCACTGCCACTGAAGAGCACGCCAATAAAAAGCAAACAGAAGAGAATCAACCATCAGCATTCGGAGAAAGAAAAAGAGGAGCACCCTTAACTCAAGGCCAGGGAACAATATGAAATAAGGAAGCTAACACAAATCCGTCAAGCCTGGCCGGTGTGGCTCAGCGGTGGAACACATCCCATGCCTCAGGAGGTTGCTGGTTAGATTCCTGGTCAGGGCACATGCCTGGGTTTCGGGTGTAATCCCCAGCAATGGGCGTGCAGGAGGCAGCCAATCGTGAAGATGTTTCTCATCGATGTTTCTTTTTAAAAAAATATATATTTTATTGATTTTTTACATAGAGGAAGGGAGAAAGATAGAAAGTCAGAAACATCGATGAGAGAGAGACATTAATCAGCCGCCCCCTGCACATCCCACACTGGAGATGAGCCCGCAAGCAAGGCACATGCTCCCAACCGGGAATCGAACCCTGGACCTTTCAGTCCGCAGGCCAATGCTTTATCCACTGAGCCAAACCAGTCTCGGCTCTCATCGATGTTTCTATCTCTCTCTCCCTCTCACTTTCTCTCTCTCTAAAATCAATAAAAACATATTAAAAAAACACATAACCAATCAACCAAAATACAACCCAAGGCTTCAAATGCTGCTGACTTCTCTGAGATTTTGCCATGGTGCTACATAAGGGCTCGTGAGAGCCTCCTGACCTTACACACTGTGTTGCTGCCATAAGGGACCGCTCACCTGTCATCAGTAGGGTCAGAGTCAGAGTCACGCTCTGGCGGCACACTCAGCGCTTCAGCCAGCTGGGAATTGCTATCGTAGACGCGATAGTGGATGGGTTGCAGCTGATGAGCGTACCACTTTGGCTTGTCACCAATCAGGGCCGGATCAAACATGTCTACCAGAAGAGGAAAAAACACAGACTGAGCAAAACATGAAAGAAGGGGAGGAGCAAGTCTGCAGCAAAATAGGAATGGAAGGGGCAGGCCCAAGAAAGGGAAAGCAGAGGGAAGAGCTATCGGAAGGGCAGAGGCTGAAGAGGGGGCTGCGCAGAGGGTAGGGGGACTCACTGTTGTGAATTCGCTGAAAGGCATAGTTGGTCGGGTTCAGGATCCATTCCCCAAAGTACTCCACAGCCTGAGTCCTGGCCAGTTTCTCAGCAAAAGGAGTCTGCCGGGGACGTGAGGCTAGGAAGGAGCCAGCTTGAAAAGCTACCACGGGCCGAGGGAAGAGGCGCAAGATACGTGTATGCATCTGAAAGCCCTGCAGCACGTTGGGGGAGTTGAAGAAACGGACCATGGCCACTCTGGGGAAAAAGGGAGGCAAGACATCCGAGTCCCACACCTTCCAGAGTGACGATTCCTGCGATCCAAAGTCTCTGGTCACCTCCCACAACCATCAGTTAACAGACTTCCAACATCAAGGGGGGAATATCTTAAAGAATCATTAATCTGCCGAAACCGGTTTGGCTCAGTGGATAGAGCATCAGCCTGAGACTGAAAGATCCCAGGTTCAATTCCGGTCAAGGGCATGTACCTTGCTTGCGGGCACATCCCCATAGGGGGCGTGCAGGAGGCGGCTGATCGATGTCTCTCTCTCATCGATGTTTCTAACTGTCTATCCCTCTCCCTTCCTCTTTATAAAAAATCAATAAAATATATTTTTTTAAAAAAGAATCATCAATCCTCTTCTTCATCTAAAATGCCTGACAGGATGATGAATTCTTTCACCTCTTGGCTTTTACTAAGATGGCAAATATAACCCAGTATTACATGTTTTATAAACAAAGAAACCCTCGCTGAGAGGAGTACCCTGCCCCAAGGTCACTGTGTAAGCAGAGACCAGTTTTAGAGTCGTGATGGTCTGGTCTGCTCGGTCGGTCGGTACCTGGTTGCGACATCCACAGAATCCACATCATTGCCATAGATGAGTGGGTTGAATTCCGTGGAAGGTGTGGACTGCAGGTCATTAGTAGGCTTTCCAAAGAGCAGGGGCATCTCCTGGCCCTCATGGAATTTTTCCAGATTGAGGATTGGCTGGGTGTTGAGGCTCATGCTGGCAAGGGCCTGTGGAACAAGAAATTCCTCAGTGAAGGCAGAATCCTGAGCAGCTGACCAATCTCATCTCCTAGGAACGAGCCTTCATCCTTCCTATATAATAGAAGTGTAATATGCAAATCAACCGAATGGAGGAATGACTGGTCACTAGGATGCACAATGACCACCAGGAGGCAGACGTTCAACACAGGAGCTGCCCCCTGATGGTCAGTGCGTTCCCACAGGGGGAGCACCGCTCAGCCAAAAGCTGGGCTCATGGCTGGTGAGCACAGCAGAGGTGGGAACCTTTCCCGCCTCTGTAGCAGCGCTAAGGACACCTAGAGGGATGTCCCCTGAGGGGTTCCGGACTGCGAGAGGGCGCAGGCCGGGCTGAGGGACTCCCTCCATCCAGTGCATGAATCTCGTGCATTAGGTCTTTAGTCTTTGAAATAACTGTTAAAAATATTTTAACCTTTAGAAAATAATGTGAATTCTACACATCTTCAGCTTCAGCCAACCTGGCTCAAGGCAACTCAATCAAATTCAGGGAAATAGCTTTCAAATTTATTTTAGCCATGGAAGCTTTTTTTTTTTCAATGGCAATCTATATGGAAATATAAACAACTGAAACTTCAGGTCCTTTGAAGGACACAAGGAACCCAGAGTCTTATGCGTTCGGCACTTGCAACCTAAATCACCCCCTAGTAGACTCCACAGGGCAGTTTGAAATCACTGGTTTAGATTGGAGAGCTCCTTAAAAGTTAACGAGCATAGGTTTCACTTGGTCATATTGTTAAAATGCAGATTCTGACTCAATAGGTCTGGGTGATTCTGCACTTCTACCAAGCCCAGGTGAGGCTAGTGTTGCTGGCCACGGACCACACTTTGAGCAGCAGAGGTCAAATGAACCCAAGGATCTTAGCTCCCATACACATGGTAAGTCCAGTTCCATCCACAACCTCTCCATCTTATCAGGCATACTACAGCAATCATCGAGAATAAAAACTGCAAAGGACTATAGCTCAAGAACGTTCTGAACTTGCAACCCTCACCAGACTAGACTGCAGTAACAAGGTGTCATGTTATGTCAGCAGTGATGAGGCAAGTGGAGGGGACGATACAAAATGAGCCGTTTAAGTCCAAGCAGGTATCATCTAGAGGTACTGCTAAGCAACTCAGACAACAACTAGAGAGAGAGTCCTTCAAATGAGAGCAGGTATTCCTAAGACAGAGCTAGCTACTGGCCCCACATAACACACAGCAGGCAAAGGCACGGGCTTTGTCAGGTTTTACCTTCATAGACTGTGTTCAGCATGCAGAAGAAGAAGAAAGTCAATCAATGAAAAAGGCATTTAAGGGATTACTCAAAAAAAGGAATTTTTGAAAAAAGGGTTCTAAAAGGACCTAAAGATCAATTTAAGAAGAAAACATTTAAAAATCCATTCTGTCCTAACTCCCTCCTTACAAGACTGAGAGACAACGCACTGAGGCCATAAAGAATAGCAGATGCCCCCTGGCCAGATGGCTCAGCTGGTTGAAGGTCATACCGACCAAGATTGCTGGTTCGATCCCCGGTCAGGATGTGTAAGAGAGGCGACCAATCAATGTTTCTCGCTCACCCTGATGTTTCTCTCTCTTTCTCCCTTCTTCTCTCTCTAAAAATCAATAAAAAACATACCTTTGAGTAGGGATTAAAAAAAAGAATAGCAGACATGACAAGAAACTTGAAGTGATGGGTTGTTTTAAACAGCATTATAAATATCAGAGGGTGGGAGATCATACAATGAATTAGAAGCAATCTGAAAAGCCATTTTTGAGGTTCACCCTGCCTCCCCCAGAAATGGGGTCCACTTGCTCTTAAGCCCACCCGAGGTGAAGAATATCTACTCGATGTCTGCAAGGAAACTGGCTCCTACAACAGCTGTCTACCGACAGCAGTCAGTCCTGCAGCAGCTGTCACTCTCCCTCCTTTTCTTCCTTCGTCACGTACCTGCTTCAAATGCTTTTTCAACTCCAATGACTCTGGTTCTGGCAGGACAGGGAGCACTTCTGCATTGGTGGGGGCAATCACCTGCAGCAGAAAAAAGAGAAAAGGCATGACCCTAGAATTAATTGCTTAGGAGTTTCTCTCACATAAGGATAAGCAAAAACAGGCAGTTGAATAGACAATATATCACATATATATGAATACATACATTATATACCAACATACATGAGATATCCATATGCATATGTGTATGATATACATACGCACCTGAAAGGAAATATATCCCAATGTTATTTGGTGCCTCTCTCTAGATAATAGGATTATGGTTTTTATTTACTTCTTTATACTTATTGGTATTTTCCAAAGTTTTTTACAATGAGCACATAAGGGCTTCCTACCAAAGTTTGTATTCACACCACAGAATGTTCATGTGCATTTTTAAAAGTCTGTACTGAAAGACAGTTTCTTAGTAGAAACTATAACCCCCAAGAAAACAATAAGCTGATCCACACCATATGTAACTGACCAGCAACCACAAATGTCCTACTGATCTGAGATGCGGGGGGAGCACTTAATTCTGGCAACACTAAATCTTTTAATTATTTGAGTCCTAAAAAGGGTCTATTAAACCAATAAAATAAAAGCAGGATTTTAAAAAAATTGTTTCAATGAGTCACACAAAAGAAATCACCCAACTCAGGACCTTTCTGGGAGTAATCTAAAAAACACAGGACACCACCCTATTGTAGACCCTACAAGGCCTCAGCAAGAACCTCACCCTACTGCTGTCCAGATCCACTAGCCATACATCATCAGGCATTTTGAAGTCCGGTTTGTAGAGGAAGAAGCTGGCAGGGACGCCAATGATGTATGGGGTTGGGGCCAACAGCAGCTGTGGAAAAGATAAAGAGGATAAGAAAAAACAAACAAACAAACAAACAAAACACCAACCACAAAACCTATTGTGATCACTTATCAAATTAGGATTTTTCTAGATAAGAAAACATTCCTTTTTCCAAAGGGTAGATGAGTTTCAAAATTCAGAATTTTTGAGATTTTAGAAATGTACCAGTGCCTATCCTGCATGTTAAGTGATACCTGCACTGGTGTAGCCAGTAGCCTCTCATCATGATCCTTTAACTGTGACAAATAACATAAACAGCATAGGTTTTACCACCAGACCAGTGCACGTCAGGTCAGATTTTGCAGACACGTAAGCTGTGATAAGGGATTGCAGACCAGTACTGATTTACAACTTCCCTGGGCATTAAGCCTTCTCCCCCAGAGCTGGGCAGAGTTGGAACACAGAGGTGACAAAGGCAGAAGACTCACCTGCTCTGCCGATCCCATGCAGGTGGGCAGCAGTGGGATAACAGGAAACATATACTCCAGGGGGTAGGTCATTGCCACAAATGCCATCACAGACATGGAGAGTGCGTTGTAGTCGCGGGACTGTAGCACCACCTGCCACAAGTCATAGGGATCACTTGACAGCATTAAGTAAGGTTTATGAGAATACAACTTCCCAACACTACAGTTGTTTCACCATGCCTATGGCTCCAGGAGCATAGTTTCCACAATTACACTGCTCTGTACCCCACCTTGCACCTCCCAATCCAAGCTCTGTAGTAGTCTTCTCTCAAAGCACTCCCTATGTTCCTAGTTCCTGTATTCCCAATCTCAGGACTGCTCTTTGGAATAGTACTACTGATATTCCCAGGGAATTAGATCAGTATAGTTAAAGATAATTCAGCTGAGTGGCCTGTCCTCTGAATACATCCCACGATACCAGCACTTTAATTCAACCCTCATCTACTGAGTACCTGCTAAATAGATACCTGGCCTCTTATTACTCCGTGGAGATAAAAAGATGAAAAGGGTAGATAGTATCTGTCCTCAAAAAGCTCATCGTTTAGCCTCTGCCATACTTCCAAGGTCTAGAAAGCTGGCCGTCTCTCTCACCTTGTGCTCTAACAGGATGCAGGTTAGCACCTGAAGGCAGGCATCCACACCCAGAAGTTCCAAGGGAAGGTGCAGTGGGAAATCCACCAGGGTGAATCGAGAGGGGTCTGGAAGAGCAAAGGTCAGAGCCTGCTGGAGCTCCTGGGGTAGGACCTCAATGTCTACTCGCTTCTGCCCAGCGACGGGCACCGGGGAGCGCAGCAATCGGTAGATCCAGGCCTCAATCTCTCGGAGGTCATGCAGAAGGGCACTAGACTTCTCCTCCACTAGCAACGATCCAGTGAAGATGCGCCACATGGTGTCCCTAGGGGCAGAGAGCAGGAAACAGACGTATTTGTACCACAGGCTGATACTCCACTGCAACCCACTGTAATCACAAAGGGGATAATGATGACAACTGGAAAAGCCCACCCTTTGAGCTCAGCGAGGGACCAGAGTGAGACCAAGTATAAAAATGCACACATGGTGGGACTCATTGTCCTGCCCACCGTGAAACATCAAATTCCTCAGCCCTGAACCGAACACAATTATGATAGGAGGTCTAACTCAGCAGCAGTCTTTTGCTTAGTAAGGATGAAGTCTGATGGACTTTAGGCCTTAAAGCCATTTCCTATGTCCCTCACAGACCAATCATACCTCATCTCTAAAACGCTCCACCTCTCTGAGCACCAACGGCAAACCATACCTTTGTATGCCTCGGGGGATGCCCAGTTTCTTGCCCAGCAGTCGCTCACTACAGCAGTCCACCAGGCGTTTGAGGGTGTACAGACACTCCCGGAAGGTGGAGAAGAAGGGGTAGTGGCTGATCACGCAGAGGGAAGTCAGAGTACTGTTGCGGGACCGGCTTCCCGCCTTGGCCCGGCGTTTGCCGCGCGGAGACTGGTTCACGTCGGGGGTGGAGTCGGCACTGGGAGGCTGCAGGGACGAGCCACTCTCCGAACTCTCGGTGCCAACCTCTTCGGAGGCACTGGTGGCCCGGGGTCCTTCCTTCCCACGGGACCCTGCCCCAGCTTCCCCTTTTTCCTTAGGCATTCGCTTCTGGAAGGAGCGGTAGAAGTTGACGCAGATGCCATAACGCGTCACTCCGGTGTCCTTGTCGGTGAGGGTGAAGACGAAAGAGATATCATCCCTCAGGCTCATGCGCCGCTGCCGCACGCTCAGACAGCCCTCGGGCTGGCAGAAGAACACTACATCGGGGGGCAGGGGGAACTCGGCGTGGTCCTCCAGGGGGTATCGCCGGAGCAATTCAGGAGTCTGGGCCACACTGTCACTGCTCGGGTGCCTGAAGAATAGAGAGACCAATTCAGCAGCCTGAGGAATAGGAGGTGCTCTCAGATTTTACTACGGCCAACAGATAAGGTTCATAAAGCTATACTGGACCAAGTAACTAACGGCAAGACCTTGGGAAACGGGGTGCCGGTAGGCTAAATGAGGCCGGCACTGTCATGCAGACCCCTATCCTGACCTGAGAGAAAAATGTCAACAATTAAATGATCACTCACATCTTTTCAAGGTATATTAGCCAATGACAGAGCATATGTAGGTAGAGAAGGAGCACAATGTACTTTCCGTTTTTACGAGGCAAGGAAAGTGGGTACACAGAGTGCATTTGCTCAGGAACAGAAAGATGCTAGTTAAAGAGGAGTTATGCTCCAACTCCGTTCTTCCAGGCCTTCACTCTCAATCCACCTGACTGTGCTGTTTTCACAGAGTTACCAATGCCCCCAGCAGAGTAAAACAGTGTGTGTGGGGGGGAATAAGATACGTAAATCAACCTGGAAATGGAAAGGGGAAGGGTTTTGTGGTTACCCCAGGTGGCACGACAAAAATTATTCTCCTTTTGGTTACCTGGCGCCTACAATCACTAGGTAGTCAAGTAACCGAGGACAGAACTTCTTCTTTTCCAACATGGTTCCAGTTCATCAGTTCATCTCGGAGAAACTTCAAGGCATCAAGCAAGGAGTCAGCATTCCCAGGAGGAATTCTGTTAGTATCTGAAAACCCAAGGCTAATAGAAAGAAAGGACTGGTAAGATCCGGGGCTGTGCCTAAGGAACGCAGCCCTGCAGGATTCATCCCAGCCAGAGGCATAGGTCAGGAGGTCTTCCATTCAGATAAAAGAGCCCGACACTTTTCCCAGCCTAGAGTTCAGCCTAGGCTTATGAGCTCACGGCATCAAATGAGAAGGATAAATGGCCCATCTCCCCATCCCTACAAACAAGGCCATTCTCAGCCTTGCCCCTGGTGTTCTGCTTTTGGAAAACAGAACCAGTTAGTCTAATCTGGACTCACTTTCAGGACTGCTCCAGGGGGGATCCAGGATCAAACCAGACTCTCTAATCAGCACTCCTCTGTACTCCGAGCTCTAGATGGAAATCAATTTATTCTGTTCCAATATTCTGCATTCAGTTTGATGTGAAACTAGCACATATAGCGTATAGTTAATTGCTCTCAGACAATAAAAAAAAAACCTGGGTATTCTATCCTGTGCAATTTAAAATGAAGAATGTCTATGTTCCAATTCCTTGTCTAAACCAGTTTTCTTCCCTCTTCAAGCAAAAAAAAGGATCCAGTGGCTATGGCTACTGGCTCTGCCCTTGGTGCTGAATCATAGTCTTTCTTCTCTATTTTGGTCCCAGGACTGGAATCAGTAATACAATACACACAGATGAGGCCTTGTCCTGTATCTTACAGAGACTAGGAATTAGATGCAGAAATAATAGGATTTCTGTGAGGACAGGGAGAGGTGCTCAGAGGAACTTCTAAGTCATAGTCCAAAAGTCAGGAAAAGCTTACAGGGTCTTAATTACAATACATTTCCTGATGGGTCTCCATACACTACTGTAATAAAATATTTCACTCTACCTCAAGATTATTTTCAGTGTTTCCAGAATTCCACCTCTGTGCTCTGTACATAGCCACACTAGGACCTTGTGCACTACACACACACACAGAGAATCTCATTATACTACACACACTCACACACCAGACCCTGTTTTGCGGCTGCATGCACTACCATACACACAGATACCTACACTTAAGGTACTCTTGATACAGATAATGAGAAGCTCTACTTCCCCCCTTACTTAATAATAAAAGAGACCACCCTAGCTGGTTTGGCTCAGTGGATAGAGCGTTGGCCTGTGGACTGAAGGGTCCGGGGTTTGATTCTGATCAAGGGCACATGCTCTGTTGTGAGCTTGATCCCCAGTAGGGGGCGTGGAGGAGACAGTGGATCAATGATTCTCACTCATCACTGATGTTTCTCTCTCTCTCTCTCCCTCTCCTTTCCTCTCTGAAATAAATAAAAATTTATTTAAAAAATAATAAAAGAGACCTATTTGCAACACTTCTCAAACCCTCAACATATTGCTCCCTCCTTTCCCTTGCTCCCATTAGAAGACCAGCAGGTAATAGGATTCAGTTTTATCTCCATAGTGACTGACTCCCAGTACTATTTATAGCAGAGCCACAGCCCCTCCCCTCCCTGGTGACCTCACAGTGCTCGCAGCTGCTACTCCAGAATCGGGCCAGGGCCCATACAATTCACTCTCCTTTAATTTGGAGACACCTCTTCCACTGACAGCACCTGCTCATCATTATGTTATCTTCTTTTGTTTGCACTCTGTCCTAATTCCGGGGTTTGATAGAGCTATCTCCTTTCCACACAACCACAACCAAGTTTCCAAGCATGCCCTACGCTCATATATCTAGGCATCGCTGTCACCCAGAAAGTCCTCTGGTTCTCTCCTCTGCTGTGGAGCCATGAGCATACTGCAGAAGATGGGGCGCTGTTACACAGCTTAACTGAGCTCCTCCCAACCAGAATGAGAAGGGGAGAGAAACAAATGAAATGGGAGATGGGTAAAACCATAATTCATTCTAGAACAGCGGTTCTCAACCTGTGGGTCATGACCGCTAGCAGGGTCGCCTAAGACCATCGGAAAACACAGATATTTACATTATGATTCATGACAGTAGCAACATTACAGTTATGAAGTAGCAAAGAAAATAATTTTATGGGTGGGGGTCACCACAACATGAAGGACTGTATTAAAGGGTCGAGGCATTAAAAAGGTTGAGAACCACTGTTCTAGAAGGATTATGTGGATAATGCCTAGGGGGAGAGCCAAAGTATAGTAAGTCTTCACCTAATGCCATCAGGTTCTGCAACTTTAAGTGAAACAGTATATAACGAAACCCATCTTGCCATAGGCGAACTGACATAATAAACAAGAGTTAAGTTCCTATGGCACTTCATCAACGTTATCATTAAACAATGTTGAACAAAATGACATTATTGGAGGACCTGCTCTGTCTTAAAATAAAAACAGAATTTATAAGACCAGATCTCAAGGCTAGGCCTTGAAATCTATATTTACATTAAAAACTAGGAACCCTTTCCCTGCCCAAATCTCAAAGATCACACCTGAAGCATCTTCTACTAAAATAGTAGACATCTAGCCTTTGTGGGACCCCAGCCCCTCGCCATCGAGAAGCACTTGCTAAAAAGCAAGTCATTATCACACTCTATAGAGCTCCTCTCCCTCCAGAGCCACAAGGACTCTGGTGTCTATTCTAGTTTCTAGCAAATAGGACAGGCTCCTATCTCATCAACAGCCTCTGCTTTTGGTTATTCAGACTGCAGAGATAACAAAGGCTTTCCTTCCCATTCTCACCCCTCCTCACAAACCCTCTACCACCACCTACAACTCACACTCTGTCTTCACAGCCGCCCAAGCTCAGACTCTGCCTCCTGCCCCGACCGTGTTTACTAACAGGGAGCCCCTGGTTCCTAGGTCCTACGTGCCGAAGGCATCAAGCTCAACATGCATACCTATCTGCTGAAGGCCTACACCGCCATCCACTCCATCCAGACGCAGGTTTGGAACCCACAGACCTTTCTTTAGGTATGCATTCTTTACTGATGTCTTTCCGGCAAATGGCCTCGTTAACCAACGCTGTGGATTCGTCCCTCTTCGGGGGGAGGGGGTTAAAATATCATAGTAAAAATCACAGGAACCGGAGAGCGGCGTGACATCTTTGCTGACGTGAGCACAAGAGGGCTCTCTCTCACCTCCTCCTCCTCCTCCCCAGGAAGTGACCTTGCAAGCACATCAACACAGACTGGTCCAGCACCGGGGAGAACAAACGAGCAGTGAGGCAGGCAATAGGCAGGGTTGGGAGGGGGAGAGAGCAGAGAAAGGGAGGAAGAATTCAGGATGCACCAGGGTGGGGAGGGAAGCAGCTGCAGAGAAGGTTGGACGGTGTCTCCATTCTCAAAGAAGCCAATTTTGAAAACACCAAATTTAAAAATAAAATAAAATAAAATAAAATAAACAGGTAAAGAGCCGAATGTGGTTCTTCAAACCCTAACAAAAAAATAAGGCGCACAGCACACGCACGCACAGCACGCGCGCGCACACGCACACGCACATGCACACGCGCGCCAGGTGCCAGCCCCGGGTCGGCCGCGGGCTGGACAGCGCTGTCCGCCCCCTCACCTGCTGGACAGTTCCCCCCGCCTCCGCCCGGAACCAGCTCCCCCCGCGCCACCCCCGCCAGTCCGGGGAGAACCGAGCCCCGGCCAGCAGCCCGCGCCCCCTCGGCGGCTCCAAAGCGCCCCCACGTCAAGCCCGGACCCCCTTTCTGCGCGGACCCCTCACTCGCTCTCACGCGCCCTGGCGTTCCTTTAAGGGCCGCCCGAGACCCCTTTCCCTCGACCCCTGCTCCTCTCCGAGCCCGTTTCCCTCTAGAAGCCCCGTCCCAATACCCTTCCAGGGCCTCCAGGGGCGCCGACCTCCTCCTACCTCCGAGCTTCGGGGGGTCGGGGGTCGGGGGGGGGGGACGGGCCGGCCTGGCTGCACGTCCCCCGGGAGCGGAGCGTCAGTCGCTCCCCGGCGCCAGTTCCGCGGGAGGGAGGGGAGGCTGCGGGGGGCGGGGGCCCTACCGTCCACCCCCGCGGGGGGACAGGGCGGCACCTCGTCGAGCGCAGAAGGGCGGAGCCGACCTCCGGAGAACGGCGGCTACGCGCACACCTTGTGCCCGGGGGAGTGGAAACGTGATGGGGGGCGCAGGGCCAAGCCCCGCGCCACTGACGGCCGAGGGGAGGGCCCGCAGAAATACCTTTTGTGCAAACTGCGCAGCGATTTTAATCCCGCGGGGCAACGGTGCGCGTTCCGAGGAGATGTAGGGTAACCGGGAAGCTACTTGTCAAGATACACTGCCCCTGATACTTTCTGACCGTCCCCTTCCCCTCCCCCCCCGCCCTCACCTTTCTCCCCCTGCGCTCGGCTTGGAATCGCCCAGCCGCCCGGGCTGGAGACCCGGCAGCGCCGCGGTGGAGCCTACCACTTCAGGGTCGGCGGGGGGAACTGAGGCCGGAAGGCGCCGTGCCACCTACACCGGTGAGCGCCAAGGGAAGGGGGCGTGAGCAGTGCCGCGGTGCCCGCTGGGAAATGTAGTCCAGTCCTGAGAGGAGCAACCCCAGGCTGGGCAGCCTCCCCCTGGCTGGCCTCAGGGGACTTTTCTTCTTCTCCCATCATGTTGGAGCCGAGAGGAGGGATTGATGCACCCGCACCCACAAGAACCCAAGTGCCTAGCTGAGGCGCTAGTTCTGAAAATTCAACACCCGCCTCCCCTACCGGATAACATGATCCCCTCCCCCCTCCCATCATCTTGACCGGGGAAGCGGTATCAGCACTTCATATACCCTCGGGGTGCACCGGGGCTAGTGAAAGGAGGCTGGCACTTGTGACTTGTCTCCCTCTAATTCCGGAGGCGATCCTAAAAGACGCAGGCTTCCCTCCTCTGTGGCCGCTCCTCCACCCCAAATCCAGAAATTGTTTTCTCTCATTCTGTATTCATTTTTTTTTTTTTGTCTTCTTGTACAAACAGTACCAGGCCGACTATCAGGGAGGCAGCCCCGAGGTATTTATGGTCAAGCCGCAGAGTGACAGTGGAGAATTTCTCTAGGGGCCCTGTGGGGAAAACAGGAAGTGGTGGAGGCAGGATAGGCAGGGCCTGGGGAACCTTGTGCAAAGCGGCCCCCAGGTTCATCCCTTTGAGCAGGTCAGTGCAATGTCCAAACGGAGCACAGTTTTGGCAGGACCCTCGGGGCCCAGCGGTCACAAAACTCCCCACCCTTTGACTTTCCTTTAATGCCACGTGGGGATCTCTTTTGCACAGCGCCCAGGCACGTTTGCCCTTCTCAGTCTGTTCCACCTCTAGCAGGCCGCCCGCGGGGCCTCAGCCAGCTGAGGACAGTCATTCGTGCACATCCCAGATCTCGGAGAGCAGTGGGGGAAGCTTCTTGTCCTGCAGGCGCAGCGCAAACACTTGCTCTGAGTGGACGCTACTCAGTGTCCGGAGGCTCACCAGCTTCATTAGCATCCGGGGGAACATGAGTCGGTCCTGGGGAAGGAGAAGGACAGGTTCAGACTTTGTCTCTCCCCGGGGAAGCAGGCAAGGGCAGGGGAATTGTGGGAGAGGTATAATCAGAGGGATTCTTGAAGGGAAAGTAGGTGTGTCGGGGAATGAGCCTGTGTTGAGGAGAAAGGGCATCTAGGAGAGACTCACATGGGGGTGGTGGATGGAGACATAGGCATGCAGGGCCTCCACATATGTGTGTTGCAGCCTCTCTACCTGGAGCTGATCCTGCACGTTGGGCCGGTCTATATTCACAAACAGAGTGGAGGAGCAAGTCTGGCCAGGGTCAGTTTCATACCCCAAATCACAACCAAAAATAGAAACATGTCCCACCCAGCCTCTCCCATCCCAAAGCAATAGCAAGGGCCTCCACCCTTACAATGCCTGCCCTATGGGGCCTGCAGCCCTCCTTAGGGCTTGCTCGTTTTCAAATCTCTTGCTCATTTTCCCTCGTGCCCTTCCTCCACACCTGCAGAAAAGATGCTGATGGCAATGAGCAGAGCAAACTCGGCATCGTTGAGCTGCAGCTCATTCATGGCTCTGGAAAACTCGAAGATGGGGTTGATGAACTCCACTTGCAGTCCTGGGGAAGAAGGAGGGAGGCTGAGTGTGTGGCATGAGTGGCAGGAACTTCCTTCTCGCCTCCAACTCCTCAACTTAGAGAACTTCTAGGAACTCAGTAAGAAGTATCCAGGGCTCTGCTCTGGAACCTTGGGCAAGTTTATTACCTTCTCCAACTCTCATCGGTGAGATGGGAATCATATCTGAATTTATAAGACTACTGTGATGGTTAAATGATAAAGCATGCACAGCACTCAGCACTGTTCCTGGAACATAGAATGTGTGAATTAAATGGCAATAATTCTGTTATTCTTATTAAAATTGTTGAAGGCCCCATTACTAGATATAAAAGCAACTCATGCCGAAACCAGTTTGGCTCAGTGGATAGAGCGACGGCCTGGGAACTGAAGGGTCCCAGGTTCAATTCCGGTCAAGGGCACATACCTTGGTTGTGGGCACGTCCCCAGTGGGGTGTGCAGGAGGCAGCTGATCAATATTTCTAACTCTCTCTCTCTCTCTCCCTTCCTCTCTGTAAAAAATCAATAAAATGTATTTTAAAAAATAGAAGCAACTTGTTTTTGCTTATAAAGAAACCTCACTGGCCATTGACCTTATTTATTTGAATACTAGAGATACATTTCATGTTTCATATCTCGGGGGAATTTAGCAATGTGGTTGAGGGTATAGACTGTGGAGCCAGACTGTCTGGGTTTGAGTCCTGGCTCTACCATTTACTAGGCTGAGCCTAGGTTTTCCCATCTGTAAAATGGAGATAACCTACCATAATGGGTCCTTAGACTAATGTGTGGCACATGTGGTAACCACTCTATAAAGTGTTTGTCAAATAATACATTTATAAATATAGAACCAATCTTCTTGTGAGGATACTGAAGTTCAACAAACCCTGACCTACAGTCATGCCTTCTAAAAAGCACTTTTCCCACACACACACTGTCAAAGTCTCCCCACCCCGCACCCTCCTCTAGGCTTTCTCGGATTTCTTTTAGCAACCATCTGCTAACTTTTCCATTCGAGGTTTCTTGATTAGTCACTTCCTGTATTTTCACCCTGATGCTTATCAAGTGTGTGTTGATACATTTAATGGACAGGCCCCGTTTTATAAAGTATTGGTGAGTTATTTGAGCGAGCCTTGAACTGTGCTAAACAGTCTGTTTGTCCAGAGAGGACAGGTAGGTTTTAGAGTTGGATTATGCACCCTGAAAGGGTCTGTCTGCTACTGCTCGCTGGATGAATGCCCCCAATGGCATCAGTTCACATCAATAGTTAGGTAGAGAGGGACAGAGACCGGAGAGAAAAGGGCCCCTGTTCCCTCTCCCTGAGGCCTCACTGACAAAATGACAAAAGGCAAAGATGACAGCAAACTGCTTATATAAATGGATCTATAAATAGGTACAGATCCAGATGAACTAGCCTGAAAGTGCTGACAAAACACACACATAAGAACTGGAAAGAGTTCGGAAAGGAGGCTGCTATGAAGGAGAAGGCCATGGTTAAGCAGGACTGGGATAAGAATCACTTGGGGAAAGGTGGTTTGCTGGAGAAAGGGGGTAGGGCTGGGCTTTAAAGATGAAAAAGTCGTGAAATTTCCCAGACATTCTGGCAACCCACAGAAGGCAAAAGGTGCTAACACAGCCCTGCCAGGCCCTCTAGTTAAGAGAGGCCTTCCTACGAGTGTCACTGGGGAGCCTGGGTTGGGATAAGAGGCACAGGAGCTCAGTCACCAGACAGCATCAGCCATATTTTACAGACTCACCACTCCATTGTTAGACTACTAGCTCTTCTATTGAGCCTCAGCTCCAGTCCCTCCAAAACACCCCTAGCATTTCATCCTTTCCTAACTCTGCTCCCATAACACAAACATTACCAGCAATTGAGTATGAGGAAACCAACACTGCTTAGCCTGCAAGCAAGTGTCAGGTAGAGAGCAGCAATGCGAACAAATTCTTGGAGAAAACACTTCAAGTACAGGATGGAGACAGAAGCATCCACTCTGATCTTAAAGCTGCATCATCTGGACATGTCTGCTATGTATCAACTCCAGTGGCATGGCTCTTCAGAAAGAACAGGTGAAGAAGAGTAGGGGGAAGAAGAGAATCCAAGATGGTGGCATAGGTAAACACTACACTGCTGCCTCGCACCACAATTTCAAAACTACAACTAAAAGACAGAACGGACATCATCCAGAACCACAGGAAAGCTGGCGGAGTGGAAATTCTACAACTAGAAGAAAAGAGAGGGGCTCACAGAGACCCAGAGGAGCTGTAAAAAGCTGAGGTATGGAGATGCTAGCGTGGAAAGAGCAGGTGCCAGAGAACCTGGCTGGCTTTCTCTGGCGGGAGAGAGACAGAGACTCTCAGAGGCATTGAACTCCTTATCCTATGGCACTAAACCCCAGATCCAGCCGAAACTCATACAGGGGGAGTTTGGACTGTGAAGGGGGAGAAGTGCACGGAAATTTAGGGGAGTCGCAAAAGATCAGAAGTCTGGTGACATGCACAGCATTGCGTGCAGAGGACTGACTGCTGATTGTGCCGCTGGCTTTCACGAGTGGGCTAGAGCCAGACCCTCCCAACTGTGCCACTTCTAACTCCACTAAACCCCAGTTTTGGGCAAAACCCTGGGGACCCAGACTCCAGGAGCTCTCTTGCAGTGCCTCTAGGCTGCTGCCCCTCCAGAGTGCAGGGAAGCTGGAGGGGCAGCAATCTAGAGACACTGCAAGAGAGCGCATGCAAGCACAGGGACTGCCCCAGCGATTACCCAATCATGTGAAACTCAGGGGCCGTGGAGGGCGGGGCTGACTGGAAGGCAAGGTGGTCCATTAAGTCATGAGACTCCACCCATCCCAAGCTCAACAGAGAGGCTTTTGCAGTTTTTCAAGTCTGGTATCATCAGGCTGAATCCAACACAGAAGCTCTCCCAGCGTAGTGAAAATGCCGAGACAAGGGAAGGGATCACAAACAAAAGAAATGGAGGAAAACAAACAACTGAATATAGAGTTCAAAACCATGCTTATAAGGTTTTTCAAGAATATCCTAGAAAAGTTGGATAAAGTTAGCGAGACCCAAGAGGAGATGAAAAAGGACCAACTAGAAATTAAACATACACTGACTGAAATAAAAAATATTATACAGAGACCTAACAGCAGACTAGAGGAAGGCAAGAATCAAGTAAAAAATTTGAAATATAAAGAATCAGAAAACACTCATCTGGAAAAGCAAGAAGAGAAAAGAATCCAAAAAGGTGAAGATAATGTGAGGAGCCTCTGGGACAGCTTCAAACGTACCAACATCAGAATTGTGGGGGTGCCAGAAGAAGGGAGAGAGCAAGATACTGAAAACCTATTTAAAGAAATAATGACTGAAAACTTCCCACATCTGATGAAAGAAATAGACTTACAAGTCCAGGAAGCACACAGAACCCCAAATAAAAGGAATCCAAAGAGAACTACACCAAGACATATCATAATTAAAATACCAAGAGCAAAAGACAAAGAGAGAATATTAAAAGCAGCAAGAGAAAAACAGTTAGTTACCTACAAGGCAGCACCCATACGACTGTCAGCTGATTTCTCAACAGAAATGATGTAGGCCAGACGGGAGTGGCAAAAAATATTCAAAGTGATGAACAGCAAGAACCTACAACCAAGAATATTCTATCCAGCAAAGCTATCATTCAGAACTGAAGGGCAGATAAAGAGCTTCACAGATAAGAAAAAGCTAAAGGAGTTCATCAACTCCAAACCAGTATTATATGAAATGCTGCAAGGTACTCTTTAAGAAGAGGAAGAAGAAAAAAGGTAAAAAACAAAAAATTACGAACAACAAATACATATCTATCAACAAGTGAATCTAAAAATCAAGTGAATTAAAAATTTGATCAACAGAATAAACTGGTGAATATAATAGAATCAGGAGCACAGAAAGGGAGTGGACTGATAATTCTCAGGGGGAAAGGGGTGAGGGGTGTACAGGGAGAGACTGGACAAAAATCATACACCTATGGATGAGGTCAATGGGAGGGAGGTAAGAGTAGAGGGAGGGGTGGGAGCCGGCTAGAGGGGAGCTATGAAGGGGAAAAAAGAGAAACAAATGTAATAATCTGAATAATAGAGATTTAATTAAAAAAAAAAGAGTAGGGGGAGTAGGTCCAGGTGATCCTTAAAGAGCACATCTGAGAAAGACTTGCTCATTATTGACTACTAAATGGCTGGGTCTGGTTGTTTTCAAGCTTTTTCCCTGGTTATAAAATCTTTTCTTGAAGCACACTATGTAGAAGGATGCTATATAATGCAGACTTAAATGGAGCCTCTTGTTTGGCTCCATTTAAAGTAAGAATGAAAGTCATTCCTGTGCCTTCTTGTTTCTTCTCTAAAGTGACACTTCTATGGAATCCCTCCCTCGGGTTCCTGGGAACACAGTTCGAGAAACACTGGCATAAGGTAACAGAGGACAGGAGTCCATTTGAGACATTCCAACTTTCTGTCTTGGAAAAAGAGGTGAAGCCTTCCCTTTACAGATCCCCAAACCCTGGGCCTGTGACTCTGGAGTCACTATGTGGGCTCCAGGACAAAAAAAATGTCTGTCCACCCACACCAGTCCCTTTGTGGTCTCTCAGTTCTCACCTGCTTTAGCAAAGTCTTCCCGGTTATAACTGAAATCCTTGAGGAAGGTGATACTCTCACTCTCAGGGTTGTACCTCCGAGACGTCTCCAGAAGCATCACCTGCACACAAGTAGCAGACCTCAGACAGGGACTCGGGGGAGGGCTGGTCCTGGCAATGGGGCACCTTCAACTGAAGGTCCCTACTTCCCAGTGGTGGGTCTGGCTTCCCAGTTGGCTGTCTGGAGGCCCTTCCCCCGGACAGTCCCACCCGGGCTCTCCCTGCGCCCCTCAGCCCTGCCAGCCACCTCAATAGTGGAGGTCTTCAGCAGCGCGATCTGGTCCTCCCGGGTGAGCTGCAGGAAGCCGGGCAGCTGTTTGGCAAAATCAACAATCTCCTGCACAGAGACGATGGCCAGCTCGGTGAAGTGGGCAAAGCGCTGCTGACGGGCCTCCCAGCTCTGGGGATCTGGTGCCATGGGCCAAGGCTACGCAGAAGGGCAAGGAAGGGGGGAGTCAGACATGGAGAAGCCAGCTGGCACTCTGGGTCTAATAGCCACCTCTCCCCAGGTCCCTCGGGTACCGTGACGCGAAGCTGGTCAGAGAAGGAGCGTCTGTTACACTGCTGTTGGGCAGCCACGAGCTTCTCAATCATACCCAGTTGCTCGGGGCTGAGTTGGGGCAGGACTTGGGGCGGTGAGGATGCTCCCGCGGGCACGGAGGTAGCCTGAGCCTGTTCCTCCTCTTGCCGCTTCAGTTTCTTCAGGCGGATCTGTTCTTCTGACAGGACACCTGAGGACCGGCCGGGCGAGAGGAGGGACGAGGAGCGGGGAGATGAGAAGCAAGGAAGGGCCAGAGGGGTAGTTTAAGGCTCCAGAAAAGCAGTGATCACAGGGCATGGGCAAGGGAGAGATTTCAATCCATATTTAGGGACCATATAAGAAGGCCCTGGCCGGAACCGGTTTGGCTCAGTGGATAGAGCGTCGGCCTGTGGACTGAAAGGTCCCAGGTTCAATTCTGGTCAAGGGCATGTACCTTGGCTGCGGGCACATCTCCAGTGGGGGGCGTGCAGGAGACAGCTGATTGATGTCTCTCTCTCATCGATGTTTCTAGCTCTCTGTCCCTCTCCCTTCCTCTCTGTGAAAAATCAATAAAATATATTTTTAAAAAGAAGGCCCTGGAGGCTCCGCTGCCTGTCTGCCCTCACACCCTGGCACCCATCTGGCCCGTCTTTCCCATCAGCCCCCTTCCCATTCCTGTCCCCGGGTACTCACACTCCTCCCGCATGCCCGCCTGGCGGCATTTGCGAAGGCGACACTCCTGGCACTTGCGACGCATGTAGGTGTCCATGGGGCAGTGGCCCCCGCTGTGGCAGAGGTAGCGCGCCCCTTTGATGACACTGCGGCGGAAGAATCCCTTGCAGCCCTCACAGCTCAGCACGTTGTAGTGGAAGCCAGAGGCCTTGTCCCCACACACACTGCACAGCTCATTCCCCAGCATTTTGGGGGCTGGCCCCTTTTTCCGCTTTTGTGGACGGAGCTCTGGATACAGGGAAGTGCCTTAATGTTCTTCTCCAAGAAGCAAGCTTGGTGCCCCGCTGGCCACTGCCCTGAGCCCTCAGTGACCTTCCTGCCCCTTTTAACACGCAGCCTAGTCTCTCTGTTACAAGAAAGAACCTCGCATGTGCCAGGTGCTATTTATTATGTCCCAGGCACTGTCTCAGCCCTTTATATGCATCCATCCTGACAACAACCCAAAGAGATCGCTACTATTATCGTTTCCATTTGATGAATAAGGAAACCGTGGCTCAGAAAGGCCTAAGGGAGAGACAAAACTCACAGAGCACTCAGGTGTCGTTGACACTAAAGCTTTGGTTACTTAAACACGATTTTATATGGTAAAGAGCCCCGAGATGCCCCTTCCGGATCCAGGGAGCTCCTACGTCCTCCAAACCCAGCAGTTCCTCACCTGTAGATTCTGGAGGGGCCTCCACTCCTGGGGGCAGGGCTGTGGGGGCTGCCACCTCCAGCCCTGCCCTTGAAGTGCCCCCCGCTGACTGGGGCATGGTGGCTTCCCCCCTGAGGATGCAGCTGCTGCCTCTCAGCGCCCGGCTGTTTGCATCTCGTGCATCTGGTTCCCACAGCTCCACTGCCGAGTCTGAGCCAGGAAAGAGGAACAAGGGGAGGATGAGGGGGGAAGTCTCGGGTCCTCCCCCTCCACTTCCACTGCATCCTGGCTGGGAAACGGCAAACTTGTCTCCACCCATAGAGGGCAGCAAAACACCAGCCCAGGCTTCCGACCCTGGAGTTTGCGTGGGCTCCAGGGCGAGTCTTACAATTCCCTGCCCCTTGGGGACTGGCGTGCATCTATTTCAGAGATGCAACAGAATTTTTAAAAGTCAAACTGGCCGAAACCGGTTTGGCTCAGTGAATAGCGGCCTGTGGACTGAAAGGTCCCAGGTTCGATTCCCGTCAGAGGCATGTATCTTGGTTTCGGGCACATCCCCAGTAGGGGGCGTGCAGGAGGCGGCTGATCAATGTCTGTCTCTCATTGATGTTTCTAACTCTCTATCTCTCTCCCTTCCTCTCTGTAAAAAATGAACAAAATATATATTTTTTAAGTAAAAAATCAATAAAATATATTTTTTAAAAAGTCAAACTGGGTAAGCACTGTACATGCCCTCTCCCAGTACCAAGTCCAGACAGAAGGATCGGCAGTGCCTGCCTGCAGGGGCCAGGCACTGGCACCAGGATGAAGGTAGTCTGGGCAGAAGGAGGCAAGGATGGCTCTGCACCGCTCCCCGGGGAAAGGCAGAGGCAGGAGTGAAGAGACCCTGACTGAGGGGAAAGGACTGGAGTAAGGAAGCTTACCAGGAGAAACATCAGGCACAGTGGCCTCCAGCCACAAGGACATCTCTTTCTCTTTCTCTTTCTGGAGCCCTGGACATTACCAAGGGACTGTCCTGCGGGAACAACTCAGGTTATACTCTTCCAGACCTGGGCCCCTTCTTTATCAGTGCAGCATATTAGCTAACGCTCACTTAATATACATCAGCCTGTGCTACGGCTTTACCCCTGCCTGACTCACTGTGTCCCTCTGAGGTTAGGACTATTCCTCAGCCCATTTTACAGATGAGAAAACTGAGTTTCAAAAAGATTAAGAAATTGCCTTTGCACATCCCCAGTAGGGGGTGTGCAGGAGGCGGCTGATCGATGTCTCTCTCATCAATGTTTCTAACTCTCTATCCCTCTCCCTTCCTCTCTGTAAAAAATCAATAAAATATATTTTAGAAAAAAAGAAAAAAAGAAATTGTCTTTGGCCACACAGTTAGGCAGCAAAGGCGCCTCCTCTGATCTCTCTGACTCCAAAATCTGAGCTCTCAGCCACCGTGCCACCCTTTCTCCCCAGGGCCCATCTCCTGGCCACCAGGGAATATTTGGGCACATCTGCTCTGGTCCTGTTAAAGCCTCTTCCCCTCACTCCAGCCCTGGAGGCAGCCAAAGTTGGGCAGGACCAGGGCATGGGATGGAGGCTCCACCCAGTTAAGCAGGCTGCTTCTTCAAGAACCTCACTCCTGCCACTTCCCAGCATCCCAGCACAAACCTGTTGCCTCCAAGAGTTGCTCCAGTTCACAGACGGGACCTCCTCCCTCACAGCCCCTCAGGAGTTATTCTGGGACTAAATGGAATCCTGTCCAAGCGTCCATCACTATTACCATCCTTCACTTTCCCTCCCCACAAAGAGACCCCTTTCTAAGATCCATAGGACCCCCACTCACCCCCACGCACCCGCACGCACCAAACACACAGAGGGTCCCCAGGCAAGTGCTGAGAGGCCAACCCACCCAATGCCCGGGCCGGCAGACTTCCTGGCTGGGGCAGTCTCTGGAGCCCCCTTGCTGAGAGAGGAGGGCGGTGCAGGCTCTGTCCAGAGGCCTCCGAAGTGGCTGAGGAGCCGGAGCAGGAGCTAGACAGGGTCCCGGAGCCCCAGGGAAGTCATATGGGGAAAGCTGAGGGGAGGGAGGGACTGCCAAGGGGTCGGGCCACTGCTCCTTCTAGCAGGGCAGAGCCGAAGTCAGAGCTGGCGCCAACCAACCGACCGCCTGGAGCCTTGGCCTCCTCACCCCCGCCCACTGGGCAGCCAGCTTCCCCACCAGCCGACTCCTCCCCAGCCAGCCACCCCCTCAGCCCAGCGCCATCCCTGCTCTCCTACCCCCAACCACAGCAGTCAGCCCAGTGCTCCCCTTCCTGTGCTCACCCAGGCTGCTCTGACAGGACTGCCTCCCAGGCACCCCCACCCCAATCCCGGCAGCCTCCAGAGCGGGTGTCCCCTCCCCTCCATAGACATTTCGTGGAGCAAAGGTCCCAGCGCAGCCTGGAATTGCAACACGGAGCCCCAGCCTGCTTTCCCAGCCTCCCTCCTCCTCCCCTGCCTCTGGGAAGGGGCCAAAAAACTCTCCCCACCTGCCTCAGCCGAGCTGGTAGAACTCCAGGGTGGAGAGAGCAGGTGCTGAGCCTTCCTGCAGGTCTCTGAATGGGGTGCCGAGGGAGGGCTACCAGCAGGGGAGAGGCCAGGAGAGAGAGGGGAGCAATGGCCAGTGCTAGCGTGTGGGTAGAGAGACGGCAGGGGACCCAGGTGCTGGCCCAGTATTGGTCTGGGAAGGTACGCAAGTTCCCTCATCTGGGAAACAGTTCCTGCCCAGCTGCTATTGAGCCTTCCTGCCCTGACGGTAGACTCCATGTTGATTTTATCTGCCTTGTAGCCCATGGATCAGGGCCTGGCATAGTTTAGGCAACAGAGTAGGCAGAGTAGGCACTGTATTCCTGTTCATTAAAGGAATAAGCAAGCAAGAAAAAAATATATGACCCTCCCCCCCTTCTATTTTATACTTGTTAGCTCTAGTCCATTGAATTTCAGCATATTTAGTTTTGGGGCCCTAGGCTCAGATTTCGGGTTCAAATTCTGGCCTTGCCTCTTACTAGCTGTGTGATCTTGTTTAAGCAAGTTAATCTCTCTGAACCTCAAATTTCCTTATCTTTAAAGTTGGGATACTAATAATGGTTTTTGCCACCTAAGGTTGCCATGAGGCTTAAACAATATGTCACAGCACAAATATGTAGCCCATAGTAAGTGTTCAAGAGATGGCGGCAGATATCATTACATTTCCAATCCCTTCAGCTCTGGGACTTCCCCGCACCTTGCATCTGTACGTTGTTAACCTTCCAATGCTTGTTTTCATGCACAAACCCCTCACTATCTCTTGTGGTCCTCCGAACAGCCCCGGGAAGGAGGGTAAATAACACAAGTTCCATTTTACAAAGAATACTGAGCTCACGGGAGAGGCTTCTCAAAGACCACACACAGTGGCCAAGGGGAGATCAGAATCCAGATGTCCTCACTCCAGTCTCTGTACTCTTCCTTTCTCCTGCATCAGCGTCCAGGGGAGTCTTTATCTTGTTGCCGTTCAGGTCTGCTGGATCAGGGAAATGTCGAGATGGAAGAAGCTGGGAGGGAGGGGGAGAGCTCTGGGGATGCTTCGGTCCAGATGTGGCAGGGGAAGAGCTGAGGTTACTGCTGGCTGGTCACCCCCTGCCCCACTCCCAGCTTCCTGCTCACAGGCTCTTCCTGTTTTGCTGTGAACTCCAGTTCCCATGGGCTCCCCATTAAAGCATAGGACAGGGGGCCAGGGCAGGCAGCCAGAGGGACGGAAGCAAATGAACAGGGCACCAGGAGAGAGGACAGTGAACAGGGGAAGAGTGG
>PVJN01027166.1:0-28241 GCA_004026805.1 Lasiurus borealis
TGAAGAAATAACTATATAAGCATATTATCTATAGTTATGGAGGTACCATTAGAAAAAATAGAAATGTGTCAAATAGTTTGTGGGATACAGAGGGAAGAATAGGGTGGAGTCTGCTGCATTCCTTTCTAAACTCTTTTGTACTCTATTTTATTACCATGTTCTTATTTTGCTAATAATTAAAAGTTGAAAAGGGGATGAGAACCAATGATCACACATGGAAAACCAGAGGGGCTGATCTGAGCTGACTGCTTCAGGGCCTCTTTCTCCCAGACCACTGATAGCTGTGGAGTCAGATATTTATGACTCGTAATCCAAACAGGGAAATGCATAATATCCCAGGGAAGGGTTGTGATTGGATCACATGCCCACCCCTTGGACCAATCAAGGGTGAGCTGGACTGTGATTGGCCTCACCAGGATCTTGTGACCAGTTGGTTGCCAGGAAGGTTGAAAAACCCCAGGTTCAGATAGAGGGGTGGAGGAGCAGTTCTGGAGGGAAGAGCAGGGCTGTCACTGGGAGAAAGAGAGAAGGCATGCTGGGGGACAGATACCCATGACACTGAGGCCAGACTCTGGTACAAGGTATGGAAGATGTAGCCATGATTGCAACATTGAGCTTTGATTGGGAGTTAGGATGGGAGGTGGAAACAAGGAAATGAATTGCTGTTACCCAAGGGAGACAGTGGAAAGAACTACATGATATTCACCCAAGATCCTATGGGAGCCAACAGACCATGATACACTGCCAAATGGGGCATCAAAAACTCTTTATCAATTCCAGTGGCTTCCCGGAGGCTCCCAGCTATAGCACACTGACTTGGGGCCAGATCCCATTTCTTCTCAGGGAAGTTACTTCACCTCTCTGAACCTGTTTCTCCAGAAGAATGGGTCACAGATTTCAATTTAGCAATGAGATCGGTTTGGGAAGTTGAGTAGAGATCTTGCACTTCCTCACCTCCCCAGTGTCCCAGGGCCACCTACCTACTTTGCCAATTTTTCTTTGGAGATAAATAAACTGCTTAGTTTCGACTTACCTTAAAGCCAACAGACAACAGTGGCTTGATATCTGGTATTGTGATCCCTCCAACTTTGTTGTTCTTTCTCAGGATTGCTGCAGCTATTTGGGGTCTTCTTTTGTTCCATATGAATTTTGGTAGAGTTTTTTTGAGGTCTGTGAAATATGCCTTTGGTATTTTAATGGGGATTGCATTAAATCTATAGATTACTTTAGGTAGCATGGATATTTTAATGATGTTGCTTCTACCAGTCCATGAACTCGGTATATTCTTTCATTTGTTTATGTCTTCCTCTGTCTGCTTTTTTTCAATTTCCTATAGTTTTCCAAGTATAGGTCTTTTACCTCCTTAATTAAGTTTATTACTAAGTATCTTAATTTTTTTTGGTGCCATGGTAAATGGGAGTGTTTTTGTTGTTTCTGTTTCTGTGAGTTAATTATTAGTGAATAAAAAAGCCATAGATTTCTAGGTTCTCAAAATTGTCTGGTACTGGCACAAGAACAGACATATAGACCAATGGAACAGAATAGAGAACCCAGAAATCGACCCAAGCCATTATGCTCAATTAATATTTGACAAAGGAGGCAAGAGCATACAATGGAGTCAAAACAGTCTCTTCAATAAATGGTGTTGGGAAAATTGGACAGATACATGCAAAACAATAAAACTAGACCACCAGCTTACACCATACACAAAAATAAACTCAAAGTGAATAAAGGACTTAAACATAAATGGGAAATCCTAAAAATCTTAGAAGAAGCCATCAGCAGCAAAATATCAGCCATATGTCGTAGTAATATCTACTGCTATAGCTCTTAGGACAGTGGTTGGCAAACTCATTAGTCAACAGAACCAAATATCAACAGTACAACAATTGAAATTTCTTTTGAGAGCCAAATTTTTTAAACTTAAACTTCTTCTAACACCACTTCTTCAAAATAGACTCACCCAGGCTGTGGTATTTTGTGGAAGAGCCACACTCAAGGGGCCAAAGAGCCACATGTAACTTGGGCGTCTCAGTTTGCCAACCACGGTCCTAGGACATTGGAAACTAAGGAGAAAATAAATGGGACTACATCAAAATAAAAAGCTTCTGCACAGCAAAAGAAACTATCAACAAACAACAAGAAAGCCCACTGCATGGGAAAACATATTTGCTAATGTTATATCCAATAAGGGCCTAATCTCCAAAATTTATAAGGAGCTCTTACCTCTTAATAAAAGGAAAATAAACAATCCAATCAAAAATGGGCAAAGGACTTAAAAAGACACTTTCAAAAGAGGACATATGAAAACATGCTCAAAGTCAATCATCTGAGAGATGCAAATCAAAACAACAATGAGGTACCATCTCACACCTGTCAGAATGGCTATCATCAACAAATCAACAAATGACAAGTTCTGGTGAGGATGTGGAGAAAAAGGAACCCTCCTTTACTGCTGATGGGGAATGCAGACTGGGGCAATCAGTGTGGGAAAAAATATGGAGTTTCCTAAAGTAAAAAATGGAACTCCCATTTGACCCAGTAATCCCACTTCTAGGGATATATCCCAAGAAACTAGAAACACCAATCAGAAAAGATATAAGCACCCCTATGTTCATAGCAGCACAATTTACAATAGCTAAGTGTTGGGAACAGCTTAAGTTCCCATCAGCAGATGAATAGATTGAAAAACTGTGGTACATCTACACAATGGAATACTATGCTGCTATAAAAAAAGAAGGAATTCTTACCATTTGCAACATTATGGAAGACCTGGAGAGCATAATGCTAAGCGAAATAAGCCAGTTGGGGGAAAAAATATCACATGATCTCATTTGTGAAATATAATGAACAATATAAACTGATGAACAAAAATAGATCTAGAGATAGAGAAGCATCGAATAGTCCGCCAATCTTCGCAGGGAAGGCAAGGGAGGGAAAGTAGGGAGGATAAGAGATCAACCAAAGGACTTGTATGCATGCATATAAACATAACCAATGGACACAGACACTAGGGGGGTGAGAGTATGTGCTGGGGGGTGGGGGTGGCCAATGGGGGAAAAAGGAGACAATTTTAATACTTTAAACAATAAAGAATTCAAAACAAAACAAAAAGAGACAGTCCTTAGAGTTGTTTCTTTATCCAGCCTGTAGGAGACCACTAGAACATTATCCAAATGCCTAAAACAGTGGTGGGCAAACTGCAGCTCGAAAGCCACATGCAGCTCTTTGGCCCCTTGAGTGTGGCTCTTCCACAAAATGCCATGGCCTGGGAGAGACTATTTTGAAGAAGTGACGTTAGAAGAAATTTAAGTTTAAAGAATCTGGCTCTCAAAAGAAATTTCATTCGTTGTACTGTTGATATTTGGCTCTGTTGACTAATGAGTTTGCCAACCATTGGCCTAAAACAAGCTAATTATATGAAAATTGTCAACATACATCCCCATGAGAATAGAAACTACCTGAAGGCAGGCAAAGCATTATTCGTTTTTTGCGTCTCTCCCTGGGGTACTTTGTGTAATGGACAGTCTCCTTCCCACACAGTTTCTTTAAAATGTAATTAAAACACAGCACTGCGTGAGTTTAAGGTGTACAGCATAGTAACTTATATATATTATGAAATAACTAGAGGCCTGGAGTGCTCTCTTCTGCTTGCCTCAGCTGGCCTCCCCTCCCATAGCTCACTCCCCTCCCTCCACTGCTGGCTCTGCTGCCAGTAGCTCAAGCCCCGCCCACCTCGAGAGCCTCTGCTCATTTGGTCCAGACGCTGTTACAACGTCAGGACCACAGGCCTTTTATGATATATATTACCACAGTAAGTTTTGTAAACATCCATCATCTCATACAGGCACACATATAAAAAAAAAGGAAAAAAATGTTTTTTCCTTGTGATGAAAATCCAGGATTTACTCTCAACTTTCAGATATACTGTGCAGCAGTGTTAGGTATAGTCATCATGTCCATCACATCACCGGCACATATGTATCTTAAAACTGGAAGTCTGTACCTTTTGACCACCTTCATCCACTCCTCCCAGCCCCAGCCTCTGGTAACCACAAGTCTGACCTCTTTTTTCTATGTTTGTTTTTTTGTTTTTAGATTCCACATGTGAGACCATCTGGTATTTGTTTTATTCTGGCTGACTTACTTCACTTAACATAATGCCCTCAAGGCCCATCCATGTTGTCACCAATGGCAAGATTATGGCTGAATTATATTCCCTTGAGCACGTGCACATGCACACACACACACACACACACACACACACACACACATCCATACACACATCAATCTTAAAGCTTCTTTATTCATTCCTTTCTCCAGAAGAATGGGACAAAAATTTTCTTGGCTATTGTAAATAATGCTGCTATGAACAGGGGGTGTATATATCTCTTTGACATAATGTTTTCATCTCCTTTGGATATGTTCCCAGAAGTGGAATTGCTGGATCACATGGTAATTACTTTTTTTTTTTTTTGAGGAACCTTCATACTGTTCTCCATAGTAGCTGAACCAAATTACAATCCCACCAACAGTGCACAAGTGTTCCCTTTGTCTGCATCCTCTCCAGCATGTATTATCTCTTGTCTTTTTAAGATAGTCATTCTAACAGGTGTGAAGGGATATCTCATCATGGTTTTGATGGGCATTTCTTTAAGGATTAGTGATCTTAAGCATCTTTTCAGGTATTGTTGGCTATGTGTTTATCTTCTTTGGGGAATTGCCTATTCAGGTCCTTGGCCCATTTTAGTTAGTTTTTTTTTTTTTTGCTATTGAGTTGTATGAGTTATTTATATATTTGGGGTATTTAACATGATTTGCAAGTATTTTTTTCCATTCTATAAGTTGTCCTTTCATTTTTTTATTTTTGATTTTTAAATATACTTTATTGTTTACAGAGAGGAAGGGGGAGGGACAGAATTAGAAACATTGATAAGGGAGAAACATCAATCAGCACCTCCCACACACCTCCCACTAGGCATGTGCCCGAAACCAAGGTACATGCCTTTGTCCGGAATCGAACCTGGGACTCTTGAGTCTGCAGGCCAACACTCTATCCACTGAGCCAAACCAGCCAGGGCATATCCTTTCATTTTGTTGACCATTGCTGTGCAGAACTTTTTAAAATTTTATTTTATTTTTTAAAAATACAAAAGTATTACAGATGCTCCCCTTCAATCCTTCCATTGCCCTTCTCCATTGGGTTCCAGCCCCACCCTATTGTCTGTGTCCATAGGTAATGCATATATGCATATAGATCTTTGGTTAATCTCTTCCCATACCTCCTCACCCCTTCCCTCTGAGATTTGTCCATATATTCCATGTTCTCATGCCTCTGATTCTATTTTATTCATCAGTTTATTCATTAGATTTCTTGTTCGTTTATTTTGATTTTTTTTATTTTTAAATATATTTTATTGATTTTTTTACAGAGAAGAAGGGAGAGGGATAGTTAGAAACATCGATAAGAGAGAAACATTAATTAGCTGCCTCCTGCACATCCCCCATTGGAGATGTGCCCGAAACCAAGGAACATGCCCTTGATAAGAATCGAACCCAGGACCCCTTAGTTCTCAGGCTGATGCTCTATCCACTGAGCCAAACCAATCAGGCTATTTTGATTTTTAGATTCAACTGTTGATAGATATGTATGTACTAGTATTACCATTTTATTGTTCATATTTTTATATTTTCTTCTTTTTCTTCCTCTTCTTAAAGAATACCCTTCAGCATTTCATGTAATACTGGTTTGGTGATGATGAACTCCTTTAGCTTTTTCTTGTCTGTGAAGCACTTTATCTGACCCCCAATTCTAAATGATAGCTTTGCTAGGTAGTCTTCTTGATTGTAGGTCCTTGCTACTCATCATTTTAAATATTTCTTGCCACTCCTTTCTGGCCTGAAAAGTTTCTATTGAGAAATCAGCTGCCAGTCATATGGGCGCTTCTTTGTAGGTAACTACTTTTCTCTTGCTGCCTTTAAGATTCTCTCTTAAGACCTTTTTAGTTTGCTGCCATCTACTTCTATTGTTGCTTGCACTTTAGGTGTCATATTCAGAAATCATTGCCAAGACCCATGTGACAATTTCCTATGTTTTCTTCTGGGAGTTTTATAGTTTCTGGTCGGACATTTAAGACCTTAATCCACCATTCTGAATTAATTTTTGTGAGTAGTATAAGGTAGGGGTCTACACTGGACATTTTTAATAGATTTTAAAACTGAACACATGAATGGGTAGAGGGAGGAAGGAAGCCCTAGAAAGAACATTGAAAATAAGAGCTCAGCTTGCCAAGACAGACTCTTGGCAGACACCCCAGTGGGTTCAGGTATCAGCCAAGGACAAGCAGGGCAAACGTGGACCCGGCACGGGGGCTAGAAGGCAGGGAATTTTGGAAGAGACAGTGGGCAATGGGCCTGCTTCATTTGTTCATTCGACAGATGTTGTGAACCACCTACTCTGTGGCAGCAGCAAACACGAGGCCCCCTGCCTTCTGGGAGCTGAGAGCGAAGATATCGTGTGTGAGAGTGGCAGTGGCCCTGGGGGAACCTGGATGGTGCGTCGCCATGGTGACGTCTTCCTGCTCATATGCTTGCACCAGTAATAGGAACTGTGATAACAGCAGCAACTTTTACAGGGAACCACCTGTAGTAGTCAAGGCCATTTCAGTTTTAATAGGAACTCAACCCGAACTAGCTTAAGCAAATTAAAAAGGACATTTTTGGTCGAAGTATTAATTTCTAAAAATACTAGGGGCTAACTAGCTTCTGGCACGACTGGGTCCAAGCGCTCCAAAGATATCACCAGGCCTCTGGGTCCACTCCATCTCCTGGCTCTGCTTCCTCCTGACCTCACTCTATTGGCTTCCTTCTCAGCCGGCTGCATGGTAGCTCCAGGCTAATGATCTCAGCAAAGAGGAAGCACCTCTTTCCTTATTGTCCCAGAAACTTTGGGGCGCTGTTAGAGGGACCCGTTCAACTTAGGCCTGATGCCCAGGCCTGAGCTAGTCCTTGCAGTCAACACTGGGATGTGCTGATGGGCTGGGGTCTGGCGGCAGGTATGGAATGGGGTGGGACAGGGGACAGGGATGGGCAGGACAGGGGCTGAGGATGAAGGAAGGTGGTTTCCAAAAGAGAGCAAGGCTGTCATTAGGCCGCCTCCCAAGACCCTGCACCTCTTCTCCAGGCATAACCCTAAGTGTCCATTGCGCCTCCCAACAGTCCCGTGTGATGAGGCCATCGTGGCTCAGGGAGGCTGAGCACCTGCCAGCATTGCATGCCTAGTAAGTGGAGATCAAGGAGCATGGATTCCTTTGTACCAGTAGAACAGATAGTTAGGGAGGCCACAGCCTCCGAACGACAGCAGGAGGTCAGAAATAGTGTCACTGACTCAATCTAGTGAATGAAGGGGAAGAGGTAAACGGGAACAATCTGATGAATGTGGCATCATCCTTGTCTCCTCTCCACTCCCCAAGTCCCATGCAACGTTGTCTGTCCTCTCGTTCAACATTCGCTGAAGCAGGCAATGCAGACCCAGCAACCAGCTGCTTGAGAAAACAGAGCCTTTAGCAAGGGATTAAGTGCTAATACTTTTAAGTTGGAGGTGGAATTCCAGGGCAGCAAGTGAGGGGAGGTAGAGAGGGATGAGAAGGAGCGCAAGATGACATATAACCATCCTGCCACTGCTTTACAACAAACCACGTATGAAAATGTGCCTCGCAGGGCCTGAGGCTGAAAGAGTGAATCCCTCCTCCCTCCTCGGCTCCTACTGCTCAGAGGTCATCCCATGGACTGATTGATTCCCTCCCCTCTCTGGACGGCGTTCTCCAGCCTTTCTTTGGCCGCTGTTCAGGAATCAGCCCCCTTATCCCGGGATGTGGTCTGGGGGGGCTCAGCCTCTGGGAAGGCAGCTGCTCAGCTTCAGGGGTAGATCTGTGATGATCCCATGGAGTCCGTCAGCCACAGAGGCAGAGCAAACAGGAGTGATGGACAGGGGAGTGGAGAGAATCTTGGACGCGAGATGCGTGTTCTACCTTCTAGCTTGGTGCTGTGACTTCTCCATGCCCCCGTTGCCCTCCTAGTGAAAGGGGAATAACAGTCTGTGGCCTGAGTTGTTGAGAGGACTGGAGATAATGCATGCAAAGCACTGGGTAGTGCCTGCCCTCTAGGAGGTCAGCTGGACTGGTGGTCTTGGTCTTGCCTGGGGGAGTGTGGGGGTGCTGTCCTGGCTAAGCTGTGTTAGCCTGGACTGTCCACTGCAAGCTGCCTCAGCTGGAGGAAAGGATGTATTGGCTCCCAAAACTGGAAGGCCTGCAGGTGGGTTCAGCACAGTTAGACCCAGGGGAGACTGAGTCCCAAGGGATGTGGCCCACAGTAAAGCTACTACATGGGCCTCAGGAAAACATTCTCCTTGGCCTCCAACGAATGACGTGCACAGAGAGAAGACCAAGAAGACCTGGCTGAAGCACCTGTGAGATGAGAGGCTGGACTGAATTGAGAGTAATCAACTTGACATCCTCTGGACTTCCGGGATGGGTCCGTGATTTGTTGGTCCCAAGTAAAAAAGACAAAAAAGATCATGTTTTGGCTGGATCTCAACTCCATGACTTCATCGGAGCTTGCTCACAGTGATTGTCAGCTCAGACGTGAAGTTCGTCTTTATAAGTTTAAGAAATACATTTGGGGCAGTGGATAGAGGCTTTATGAATTAAGTTCGTTTGGTAGATATGTCATCTTTCAAACCGTGGTATCCATACAGGGAGAAACAACCTCGGTCGAGGAGGATGAAAAGGTGAGGACCGTGGCTACAGCTCATCTTGACAGTCCTTCCCAGCAGCCACCGTTCTTGGGCACCAGGAGGCCCTTTTGTGAGCCACGGGGCCCATCAGCTGTATGACCTTGGACAAATCATTCTACCTCTCTGAACCCATTTCTTCAACTATTAAATGAGACTAGCATCTAGATATAAAAATCAAAACACATACCCACACAAAAGACTTGTGTATGACTGTTGTAACCATTTTATTCACAATGGCCAAAATCTGGAAATAGTCCAAATGGTCATCATCCCATCAGTGGGTAAACAAACTGTGGGACATCCATACCCTAGAACACTACTTGGCACCAAAAAGAAATGAACTATTGGCACATGCAGCGACATGAATAAATCTCCAAACCTTGTTGACTAAAAGAAGTCAGACACACAAGAAAGAACACCCTATGTGATGTTTATATGGAATTCTAGAAAAGGCAAAGCGAACCATGAGAATATAGGTAGGCCCGTGGATCTCTGGACTTGGGAAAATGGGCCACAAAGGGGAAGGAGGGAACTTGAACGCTGTTGACAGTTACAAGGATGGAACTACTTATGAACTAGATCCTTCACATGGGTGAAATCTATTGCATGTAAAGTATACTTCGATGTTGACTTTCTAAAAATGAGATCAAAGAAAAGTATTGCCTTTCTTAGGACCCTTTCTATGATAGAAACCCAACTCCAGGTAGTGTTGGAGGAAAAAAACAGCATTGGCTCATATAATCAGATTAGTCCAGGGGTGCAGTTGGCTTCAGGCATGGCTTGATCCAGGGGCTTACTGATATCTGGAGAGAATACACTCGCCTTCTCTTTCCTCCTTGTTGGCTTTATCCTCCAGCAGAGAACAGGATGGCCACCAGCAGTTCCAAGCTTGGCAACTTCTGTCCACTTGGCAACTCCCACAAAAACCAAATGCCTCTTTCCTCATAGTTGCTGCAAAAGTCCCGAGGGCAAGTCTCAGTGTCCATCCTGGGACACATGCCTGCCTCTCAAGCCAGGGGGTAGGACTGGCCCCACCTGAACCCCAGGGTACTTGGTGGGGGAGGGGTGATCCTCAGAAGAAAAAGACAGGTATTGGCAGAAGGGCCATGGGTGCTGGCCAGCACCTCTCTCCACATACCCAGGGTAATGTCATCAACTATTCCTACCTCCAGGCACCTCTGCAGCGGCCAGGCCTTCAGGGACAGACCCCGAACTCATTCGAGGTCCAAGGCTGCTTTTCTCGGACGTCTCAGGGCTCGGCCTGGTAGATACAAGAGTCAAAACAGAAATCAAGTGCTAGAGTCAAAACAAAGTCCTTCCCGCCTGTGCTGCGCTGCGTGCACCCGAGGGGGTGGGCGGAGTGGGGAGCTCCGTAGCAGCAGCTCCTCTGGCTCAGGCCCAGAGGGATTGCTTTGGAACTGAGCATCTGGATTTGTAGGATGAACTTGAGGCAGCGAAGGTGGCCTCTGTGGGCCAGAAGGCAGGGCAAAGGGGTGAGGACTACAGCTTATAGAACCACCACCCCAACAGGGTCTGGGCAGGAAGGCCAGAGAGAAAGCTGACCAAAGGGGATCCCTTCAGAGATCTAGGGTAATAAGGAACCATCCAGCGCACTGACACTCACACCTCACTTCCTGAGCCGTGCACCAGCATTAAGTGAGCGTCCTCGGTTAGGTTAAAGGGCAGGGAAAGGGAGCGACAACTTCCTATCTGTGGTCTGAATACGCCTACAACGGAGCACCTTCCTCGGGGCACTACTGTGCCCAATGAGGCAACCGGCTCGGAGAGATGGGGCTTTACCCAGGGCCCCCGCCAACTGGCTGCCCTGGATCAGACTCCTGGCAAAGGCTCGTCTCCCCTGCCCCGCTCCAATTCCAGGAGCTCCAGACTCGTGGCTCAGCCCGATTGCTCAAGGCTGCTCCCTGAGCTGAGATTACTCCTGACCCGGGGAAGCCAGGGCAGTGCAGAGCCGTCTCCCAACCCAGCCCCCAAGGAAGACGGGCGAGCGGAGCCCGAGTGGGGCCCACCGCCCTGTTTTCCGTCACGGGGCCGGCTGGGTCGGCCCGCCTGGCCATCCGGCTTTCTGGGAAGCAGGTTAAATGGGTGTTGTTGCCAAGAGTGTGCGCTCTGCAGCAAAGAGCTGGGCAGGGAGCAGGGCGAGAGCCAGCCTGAGGCAGGAGCGAGCCAAGGCCAGCGAGGGAAGGTGTGGCCACCGCCCGCCCTGCTGCCAGAGGAAGCCCGTGGGCCTGGCCCGGGGCCGCCGGGCGCTGGGAAAGCGGTGTTCTGGGCTCCCACCTCCTGTCTCCACCCGCCATGTCCGAGGCAGGCCGGCCGAGCAGCCCTGCCCGGGGCACAACCGACCGCTTCCTGGAGCTCACAATGAGCCTGCCCGTTAGTTCCCCGCACTGGCATCCCGCCCGGCTGACCCTGGGGTCCTCGGAGTCCAGTCTGTAGGAAAGAGGGAGGGGCAGGCACGGCGTTCTGTAGACCTACACACCCCAGCGGGGGTCCTGATCCTTCAGGGCCGCCAGCTTGGAGCAGGGCCCAGAGGCGCAAGCCCCATGCAGGCTGTGCTCCCGAGATGCCTCTGAACAGGCGGCGAGCAGGGAACCAGTTGGCCTCGTGCCCCTTGCGTGCTCTGAAAATGGGGCTTAACCCTGCCCTCCCCAGATCCTCGGCAGTGTGGCAGGCTGAACGCGGCAGGCTGTGGGTCCAGGCTGGTCAGTGCACGCAGCACTGGGGAAAGTGGGGGAAAAACCCCCCATCTCCCTGTGAGGCAGACACGTCCTGTAGGAGATAGTGGCACCCTCCCTCCCATCCCCAGTATTTCATCGTCACCCTAACCCATGTGTTAGTAAGCATCGATATGCTTGTTAAAATTACATAAGCTAATTACAAATAACCATTACTGACAGCACCAACCTCAACCCCACCTCTGCCACGTCCTGGCTGTGTGTCCTCGGGTAAGTCTCCTGATCTCCTTGGCCTCGGTCTGTCTTCTGTAAAATGAGGATCAAAGGATGACTCTGAGCAGCCGAGAAAAGACAGGAAGTGAAAGTCTGCCAACTGTAAATGGTCACATCGCCTGATCCGCCTCTGGGGGCACAGCTGGAGGAGCCTTCTGCCTCGAACTTGTGGGCAGATAGCCGATCGTGCTCTGGCTGCTTCACAGAACCAACTGAGAACCATCCAGATAACAAACACAGATACCAGCCCCAACAACCCTAACACTTCAGAGCCAACTGGTCGGGGGTGGGGCCTGGGCTGTGGAGTGTGTGTGTTAAGACTCTCTCGGTGAGTCTTGGGTGACTGAAGTGGAGCAGCAATGAAACAGCCCCCATTTCCAGCACCCCCCCCAAACCAGCTTCATCCATTTGGAGACCCAGTGCTGCTCCAACGAGGTCCTGGCTGGAGGCATGCTGCAGCCCAGATCCACCAGCCCACTTGGCAAGCAGAAAGTAGAGACTTTCTGGCTCCCAAGGGCACAGAGCCATCTCACTCAAATGGGTGACAAGCCTCGCCCATTTTAAAAGCTCCAGTCCTGCTAGCTGGATGGCGGTGTACACGCACAGGAGGAAATGCTGGAAGGATGTACTTCATTAGCAGACATTATCCCCAGCTATGGGCATTTATGAGCCTTTTTCATCCGTTTTCATGGGTATTTCTGAAATGTTCTACCATGCAAGGCAGTTCTTTTGTAACAGTGGGTGGCAGGGAGGGGGAGAGAAGGAGGGAGAAAGTCTTGTTTTATTTTTGATGTATTGCCTTTGCAAAATTTGATAGTGTCTTTTTGGGGTAAAGACTGAGGAGCATGCTCAGGAACAAGGAGTTTGGGGGGAGATGGTGGGGCAGTTCAAAGGGGCCACAGGGACAATTAATTTGAAGTTAGCAAATGCTTAGCTGAGGAGGATGGGACACGGTGTATTACCATGTCTACTGTAATCCACGAGAATCTCACTCCATGAAAGCACCTGCTGCTCTCACAGCCCCTGGATAACTTTACCTTGGAGCTGCCCCTCCCCCAGGGCAGTAAAACGAGGAGGATCCGGTGCAAATCCAGCCCCTTAGAAACTGCCTGGGAAAGCCCGTGTGGTGGCAGGCTCAGAAGACTGGGGCCTGGGCAGCAAGGGGCCAGGAATGAGGATCATGGCGGTCAAGGTTCCACATATGATCTTCTTGAGTGATGAGAGCTTTCGAGTCGGCACCTGGGAGAGAACCTGAGAAATACCTGGAGGGTGAATCTCCCCTGCGGACCTGTCCGGCCAACGGGACACGAGATGGGGCTTGCTTCCTGTTCACTGCCTTGTCTGCCCATCCATGGGCAGGCCAGTGCTCAGTCTCAGCTAGACAGGAAGCTTCTGTTGCTGTGGGATTTAGTGACTTAAAAAAAAAATGTTTTCATTGATTTTAGAGAAACATCAATTAGCTGCTTCCCGTACGCATCCAGACCAGGAACTGAATCTGCAGCCTAGACATGTGCCCTCATCGAAACAGGGACTTTTTGGTACATGGGACTACACCCACCCAACCCAGCCACAGCAGTCAGGACGGATTGGCGACATGCTTGTGGACTGGTGTTCCTGGGTTAAGAGGGGGTTGGGGGGGAGGGTCATGTCACAAATTGATAATTTGACTGCTTAACCCAAATATCTGTGGGGTGGGGATAGAAAAGATGGGGTTGGGGGACCTACTGAGAACGGAGGAGATTCAGGAAGTGAAATAGGGATAGAAAATACCCAGCAAGCTCCAGAGTCACTTTAGGGGGGAAGGGGAGCCTTGAACCCACTGCAGGCGTGTTTGCAGCTCCCTGGGTCTCAGGGAGCGGACTGAGGCTCTTTCTGTGTTAAAACACAGTGCAAGTTCCTGCCCGGGGGCCTCTCCACGGTTCCAGCTTCTCAGGAAAGTGGGCACCCGGCCAGCCCAACCCTGTGGCCCTCGTCCTACCTGGCCCCAAGGCCATCCTTCCCCGTGCCCTGCACGTTCATCTGGGGCCTTCTGAACCTTCACCCAGGAGACTCCAATCCCTGCAGGAATAGCTGGATGCCCAATCCTCCACCAAAAGAACGGTAAAAACATATGCAAGGCAATGCATCGGCCCAACGAAGCGTTTTAATAGCCAGCAAGTCTCACCTGGACCCCTGGACGCCCTTCCCATCCCTGAGGGGCCAGGTGGATGAGGGTGGGTTGCCAGCCACTGCCCGATGCCCAGTGCAAGAGCAATAAGGATTTTTAGGGGCATTATGACTTGAGTCAGAAAACACAGCTGCCCCTGAAAGTCCCTTATTTTTCTTGCTGTCCTTGACTGCTCCAGGTGAGTCCGCAGTCGACTGGCTGGCAGGTGAGTGACGCTGGTGTCCCCTCACTTGAACCTGGCCCACCTCCCCACCGCTCACGGGACGCTCTGCCGGGTAGGGGGCCGCGGGTCTCCACAGTGGCACAATTTTCTCCAAGGCTTGGTCTGGCCAGTGCCTGGCCTCACTACTCCCAGGGCACACCCCGGAATGGCTAGCCTTTGCTCCACCCAGACAAGTCAGAACCCAGTGCCTTCTGCCCACAGGCAGCCGTGGACTAGAGTCTTGGTGGAATCTCAAGGGCAGCCCAAGAACCAGAGCAGGCAGTGTGACCAGGAGAAGGGTTGTCAGGCCCCATCTTCCCAGGCAGAGGCCCACCTCCTAAGTGACAGTCCCGGGCCTGACACTGACACGAGACCAGAAGAGAGCCGGCGTTAATTTCCTCAGCTGCCAGGCCTGGTTCAGGTAGGAAAGAACCCTGGGAGGTGCCCCAAAGACCAACCCCAGCCAGACACCAGCCACTCCGCTCCCCAAACCCCAGAACCCAGGATGTTGCCTCCTCTGAGCTCCACCACGAGGAATGCCACCCCCTGACAGGTAACTTCTCCCCTGAAGCCAGGCCGTTCTACCCTGAGCCCAGGTTGGGCTGGAATCTGCCCAGCTGACCACCAGCAGCCTCCCCACCCAGACTGGCACTGTACCCTGGGGGCCTGGTCACTGGTCCAGCTGGGTGGCAGGATCCGAGGCCCCTCGGAACAGAGGTGGCCCCCCTCTATAGCATGCTTATCAGCCTCCTCTCTGCCGTCACACCTGTAAGCAGGGGTAGATAAGCCCAGTTTGAAGAGGGATGAGAGAATTAAAGGGAAGAAGTATTCAAAGCTCTTAGATGGCTCTTCAAGGAGAGCAGATTCCCTCTCCCAGCATCTTTCTCCTTCCCCATCCGAACCAAGGGCTGGGCAGGGCTCTTTCCTGGAAAATTCTTCCCCCTGGCTGCTCCCTGAGCACTGCCTGCACCTTCACTCCACACCCCAGGCCCGGCCGTGTTCAGACCGCGAGTAAACATGCTGGGAGCCACAGCCATGGCCTCTCAAAGGAGCATTATGGCAGCTGTCACCTCACCCAAAGTTTTCTGCCCCAACAGAGTTCACGGCCATCTACGCCACCAGCAAACCCCAAGCTGTCCACGCACACTAGGATCTGAGCCATTCCCAACATCACCGCACCATGCTTTCCTCATCCACAGCCCCCGCCTGCACAGCCTCTGTGTGAGCTGGTGCCATGGCCCCAACGCAGTGGATGGAGGAAGAGGCTGAGACCTGGTTCACCACAAACCAGCCACAGAGCCTTGGACAAGCCGCCCCACCCTCTGCACTTCAGTCCGGTACGTTCTGGGATGAATGGGATTGTCGGAGGATTAAATGAGTTTATTCCCATCAGAGGCTGGGAGCACGCCTGTACGAAGCACTTGACTGGGTAAGCTATCCGGACCATCCCCTGCTTTATCTGTCAAGATTTATTCACCTCTTCTGGGTGTTCTTCTGGACCCCTTCTGCCTTCCCTCACACTCATCATCACACTGCTTTACCTATCAGCCCGCAGGCAGCATGGTCCTGGGACCACCTGCGTCACATACACCTAGTAACAAAGCCGATTCTGGAGCACCTGAGGTTGGCTGGGGACTAGGGAGTATGCAGTCTTAACAGGTTCCTCAAGTGGTTCTCAGAGACACCCGAGTTTGAGAACCACTGCTCTGGGCCACCTTATGGCCATGGTAGAGGCCAGTGGTCGGCAAACTGAGGCTCGAGAGCCACATGCGGCTCATGATCCACAGTTTGCCGCTCTGTTGACTGAGTTTGTCGACCACTGGTATAGGCAGTGTCTGGCCTAGGTGCTCAGTAACAGGGTGAGGTCAGGAGGGCTGTGGCAGGTTAGGGTCAGAGGCTCTCCCATCCCCGTGCCATGCTAAGTGGGTAAAGGTGACCCACCTGGGCTTGGCTCCGATAACCGAGGTAACCCATCACCAAACACACCTGTCCCCAGCCAGCTCCTCGGGCCTTCCCTGAGCCCTCGCTCTGCCCGGCTTCTGCCGAGCACATCGATGAGCAAGGAGCTGCCCCCTTCTGCTGGGGGGCTGAACGCCCTCAGGATTTCCAGGGGCAGCTGCAGAGTGAGCAGGCTGCACTCTGAACACAGTTCAGATATCACCGTTCTTGGGAATTTGCTCTAGAAAGGAAACTAGGAGCCATCCCCATCCTGCCTGGGGAAGGAGGTGGTCGGGCAGAGGGCAGTAGTTCCAGAATAACTTGGGGAATCCTTCTGACAGAGAAGCCACTGGGCACATACCAGGCTTGGGCTGGCGGTGAGGGTCTGGCCTCAGGGCCTGAAGAGCCAGGTCCGCTTCTAGTTAGGGGCCAACGTCCCTGGCACAGAGAGCTGCGTGGGGCTGGGTAGAGGGATGCTGGCACTCCCAGCACTCAGTTTAAGGGACTGGGCTCTGCAGGGTCCTGCCCCAAGCCAGCCCACCACGGAGGTGGGAGCGAGAGGCCCTGGCCGAAGCAGAAAGCCTTCTTGGACTCGCTGCCGATCAGAGCTGGGGTGAACAAAGCCTGGAGACCTGAATCTCATCCATCAGAGCCCCTGAACGAACGTACCATAACCAATTTCCCCGCCAGACATTCTTTTGCTAACAACACCTTGGCTCTTAAACCCTCACTCTCACCTTCTCAGCACCATGCTCAGCAAACCCTCCAGCCCTGCTGGCCTGGTGCTGGGGGCCAGTATTCCTTGGGGTTGGCTCAGCCCCCAAAACTCATCGGTGGGTGGAGGTCTGAGAGCCCCTCAGCCAGGCTGGATTGGTGCCTGAGTGAGTGCATCTGCCCACACCCATGCACACTCCCACTGTCTAGGCCAGGCCGGCGAGTGCAGCGCCTTCCCCGGCCTCTATTTCCAGGCTGCCCAGAGACTCAGCCAGGGGTGAGGGCTGGCGTTACAGCTGCAACATCTACCTCCACTGTGGGGGCTGGGGTGGGGGGGGAAGGGGGTGTCAGACAAGCATGCAGACAGCAGGGCTAATATACAGGGAAGAAAGAGTCTATTGTTAAGGGCACATTTATCCTTCCCACAAGGAGTCCTCAGACTGTGGCCCCAGCCCTCTGCCTGTTTTTATAAAGTTTTATTAAAACACAAGGGTACTCATTTATGTATTACCTATGGCTGCTTTCACACCACAACAGCAGAGCAGAAGAGTTGCAACAGAAATCCCGTGGGCCTCAAAGCCTGAAATATTTAAAGTTTGGCCCTTCACGAATAATGTTTGCTGATCCCCTGCTCTGACCAGTCTAGCATTCATTCAGCACCGGGCATGCAGTGGGCACCCAGGAGGCGACAGCGAGTAAGACTGGCTGAGCCTTCATGGAGTTCAAGGCCTCGTGGGGGCAGGGCTCCCTCGTTCAGCCACAGGCTGCTCCTGGAGGGAGGGAGCAGGCCCAGGGCTGCTGCCATCTTCATTATGGTGATGCTCCTGCACTGCTCAGTTACCCCTAACCTTTCAGAATCTCCCAGGTTTTAGAAAGCAACGTAGTACATATACCCCATAGTGTACAACGCCCCACCCAGCTGGGCAGCACCATAACCACACACATTAGCCCATGGCTACTCACACTCACCAGATAAATACAGACTAGACTATGTGGAGTCTCAAGTCAGTTTGGGTCAGGTTTCCCCACAAAATTTGTTTCCAAATTTTGACCTTTGGTTTTCAGAATTTTGGATAAAGGATTGTGGGTCTGTACCAGTACTGCAGCTACCAGTGAGAGTGCCGGGTCTGCACTCTGTTTCTTGGTGTCGATTGGACATCCCCACCCCTGCAGACTGCCCAGGGCTCCCCCGCCCCCCACCACACACACACAAGGCTCACAGAAAATAGGAACTGAATGAACTCACGTCCCCAGAATTTCTTATCCAAAGAACAGCTACCACCATTCTTACTGAAAAATGTAGCAACACATCTTCCTGCTTGCTTCACTGTCAGGCAGAGAAGAGCCAACATAAGTAATTTTTCCAACTCCATTTACCCGGGATGAGGACAATGGGAATGTTTTCTGTCCCTGCTGCTGCTCGAAGGGCAAGCACATGGGGGTGTTCTGGGTGAGCAGGTGAGGGGGTGACAGCCAAAACGAAAAACCCTTGTTAGTTTTCCTCAGAGCCTCCCTGTGGTCTAAGTTTCATTTGGAAATCTAAAATAATTTATCTCATTGCACATTTCTGACAGCTAATTAGAAAAATGTACTAATTGTATAATCTGGTTTCATATGTGGTAATTATACTACTTTGAGTGAAATAAACAAATATATTTTATATATACATGTGTACATACACACACACACGTTTAATTACACTTCTTCCAAAAAGTGTAAAATAACCAGGAGGGTGAGGGCCTGTGCTGAGGGGGGAGGAGATATATGTAATATAATACTTTCAACAATAAAGAATTAAAAAAGGTTTCATCTGAAACTAATATATCAAATGTCAATTGTAATGGAAATATATAGAATTTAAAAAACTCACCTCAAAGTTTAAACTAGTCATACTGAAAAACTACCTTGATACACACCATCCATAAATAGACGAACCACCCGCTATAAAATGCAGCTCTTCTGCATTAAAGGATGATCCCTGAAAAGATATTTCAGTAAGGACACCCATCAGACACCCTGGAGTTAAATCGGTCCCCCCCTTTAAATGCACCATATTTTAGCATTCTGACATGCCCTACCCTCTCTTTCTTAACAGAGCACTCCTACGGAAGCCTCCCAGAAATGTCCTCAGTGCCTGAGATTTCTAAACCCCAAAATTGGGAAAGAGGTTCTGGACTGCACTGAGGATCTCCACCAAGCCCAGAACTGGGAAGATCTTTGAGGAGGGATTGGGAAACCTTCTTTTCGCCTGCCTGACCCAACAGTGTCCTCTGGGGGTAAATTAAGAGGGGATGGCTGTGTGGGGAGGGGACCCGGATGCCAAATTGCCAAATGCCTGGGAGGTGTGTCTAATGACGGGGGTGGGGGTGGGGCAGGGTTCAGGGACTAGGTAAACCCTCCCAACCTGGGAGGCTGCCCAAGGCCTCCAGCACTACCTTTGGTCCGGGCTGCCATCCGGGCTGGGAGAGGGCTGGGAGAGGCGGAGAACTGCCACCTGCAGTCCTGCCATCACGGAGACAAGGACACACGCTGGGAATCACAGCTCCTGGTGGAGAGGACACAGGCATCCTGCCTTCCTCCAGCCTCTGCGAGGCACGTGCTACCCGTCCGCCTGAGCCCGCGTGGCCGGGCAGGGCTGCACTGACCCTGGCGGGGAATCAGTTTCACTTTCTGGTTTGTATCCTGGGTCACTTCTCACCCTGATGGAGACCATGTCCTTTAAGTGCCAAGAGAGAAAATCCTCCAAAACGTTTCTTGTTGTTTTTTCCTTTCTTTCTTTCTTTTTTTTTTTTTTTTAATTTCCCAAGGACACAGTTTTCCTCTGAAGCCCGGGGAACAGGCTTTGGTGAAAACCCTAACTACGTAACCTCAGTCCCCGGGGCTGCTTCGTCTAATATGATTACACATCTAAATGCAGTAAACGGGGCAAAGTGGTAATATTTTTCTGGGAAAAATCAACATCATAAAAGGGTCTTTATTGAATCAAGGGCCCGTGAACTCTTCTGTTGCCTAATGATGGCTCCCCAGTGAAGGAGGCTGGGTTTCCAGGCACAGCTCCCCAGCCAAAGGGCCATGGGTATTTGTCACGACTCGTCTAATTACAGCAAAATCCACCGAAAGGACGAAAGGGAGGATGCCAGAGTCTTCACAGGTTGGCAGCAGCCCTCACCCCAACTCAGGCTCTGGAAATGGGGGGGGGAGGGGGCTGGTTTTGGGGCTGACTTCTATTTTAAGGAGCAGGCCCCCAGCTCCATCCCCACCCCTTACATTCAAAGTCGGGATCCTGGACGCTGCCTCTGTCCACCCCTAAGTGGCTCTTCAGCACCCAGCACTGCCCCCTCCATCCCCATCTATAGAGAAAAGGCTCATTGTCGAAATGTGATCGGTTGCCAGATGGTTTAACATTCAGCGATCGGGCCAAGGTTAGCGTGCGCCCAGACCTGAGTGACAACGCCTGCTATCACCAGACACGGGGGAGGGGGAGGGGGAGAGAGACGTGGGCCAGGGGGAGGTGAACCCTCCGCCCTCACCAGCTGGGAGCAAGTGGTTGCCTTTTCCCAGAGAGACAGTGGTCAGTCCAGGCGAGTTGGAGACCAACGTTTTGCTTATATACAAAGCCCTGCTTCCAAGTATCTGTTTAATCGCCCTCAAAATTCCAAAAGCAAAGACACATTTTCTTTAAAAAAAAAAAAAATTTTTTTTTTCATGTTCTTAAGCTTAAAACAGCAAGCTCGAATAGGAAGACATTCAAGAGAATGTTGCCCTGACTCTCCCACTAACCTGTCCCCCCAGTGACTGCATGAACCCACCCTGGAAAAGTGGGGGTGATGTCTGGACCAGGCCTGTCTCTAAGGGAGCAGGCACCCCCCGACTCCCGGCATACACAGCAAAGACGGCTTCTCTTCCAAAGTTTTCTCCCCAGACGTGAGGCCAGCAGGCAGGCTTGCCAGGCCCAGGTTGTCCTCCCCTGACCTCACCGGGGTTGCTTCACTGGCCCCACAGGCCCTGGGACGAACGATGGGGTCCCCTGAGAACAGCTACCACGGACTCCCTGCCACCACAGGCCCGGCATTTCACACAGGATTCTCATAAAGCCCTACTATGCAGGCAGGCATTATCACACACAGGGAAACTGAGTCTCAGCAAGGCACACCACTGGCCCGAGGTCACCCAGGGAGTCAGAGTGCGCCAGGTGTCCCAATGCAAAGGCAACACCCGGCCCCTGACGCCCGCCTTATGCAAGAAAGCATTTTCTGCCTTCCACCTGGCTCACCCCTAAGGTCAGGTGCCCTGATCGGAGAAGCTTTTCAGAAGGGTGGGGGAGGAGGTCTACCTTGCACCAGTCAGGGCGCCAGAGGATTCTTTCTTAAATGACAACGCCTGGGGAGACCAGAATGTATGCCTGTCACCAAGAAGGAGAAGCCAGTGTTTTCCCTGAACCCCAGACACCCCAGGGCAGAAATCCAGGGAGAGGAAGTGAGTTCCATGAGAGCGAACCACAAAGTCTTCACAGATGGATCCAAATTTCCCAGCTGCACATCTGAGTCCTTCCCCCTCCCCACTCCTCCCAACCGTAGCCCCAGGTCCCAACCTCCTTCATGCCCTTCTCTGCACCTCCTGGCTCAGAATCTTAGCAGATTCTCCCGGGGTGCACACTGGATTCGGGCCAGCGCCCCCAGGGAACAGCGAAGGGGGCTCTCCAGCCCAGCGTGGCAGAGCTGAGATTGCAATCAGGCAGTGGATCTTTCCACATAGCACCTCCCTCCCTCCCCAGTTCTCCTGGGCAGCAAGCACGAGGGGTCTGGCTACAGGGCGATTTCAAAATTCCCACACTGGGCCAAAGGGAGGAGGAAGGGAGCTAGCTGCACAACGGGTGAGAAGTCACCTGCCCAGTGTCCGCCCTGCGTCCTGCCCACTGCCCAGGGCCAGTTAGAAGGACTAGACGAGAGGCTGTAAAGCACTGAAGAGATGATGGTCTCCCTCCGCCTCCCATTTGAAACCCAAAATGAAAACATCACTGAGCCATAAAAAAAGTATAAGGAAATCCAACAAAATTCTGATTTTTTTTTTTTCCATGACGATCACTCTTCAGTCTTTTTTGGAATATCAAGCCAGTTCCTTCCCCCACTCCTCCATCCTTCGATTCTGTGCCCTGCTGGACTGGTCCCACTGGACCGTGCTCAGCTTGTCCACTGGGTCAGTGAGCGAGCAATCCAAGAGCAAACGGTGGCAATTCACCTTTCCTGGGGACCTTTCGTGAAATGTGCTGTGTCAGAACCGAAACCTTTGGGCCTTGCAGGCGGGCTGCACTGCAGCGCAGATGTGTGAGGTGGCCACATCCGTACACCTAGGGCTAAGCCAGGCCCGTTCACCTCTGGTGCCACAGCTCAAGCTTGCTGGCGCCAACCTGGGAGGCCCTGACGCACCTGGAAAGCTGGGCGTCGGGCTCCTGGGGCACCAAACGGAGCTGAGAGGCCCTGGGAGAGCCTTTCCCCCTTTGCCTCAGCCTCAGTCACCACAGGGATTCACACTTGGCATCTGCTCATGGGCGGTGAGAGGCCATCCCTCCCATACCACCACGGTTAGAACCCCAGCCTGAGCCTGGCCCCGTCCCCGGCCGTGATTGGTGGACAGTAAAAACTAAGCGGCCTGAGACTCGGGGGTAGGGGTGCCCAGACATTATCCCAGCCTGATGATGACAGAGCCGCTGTGGCCAGGTTAGGTTAGGTAACTTGCCCAGGGCCACACGCTAGCAAGCAACAGAGACCCACAAGCCTTGACTCTCAGTCACTCTGCATCCTTCTCAACCGGCACGTACGCACAGGCAGATTCTAAATAAGAGCGCGGAGGGATGAGGACTACCAGTCAAAGGTCTACTGTTGGGTGCCAGGCGCTGTGCCTACATTTTTCATATAAGCCTCACCACAAGTTTCCAAGGTCGGTATCAGAACGCTCGTTCACCAGGGGAGAAATGGGCACAGAGAAGTTACTTGTCAAAGGCCACCCAGCTGGCAAATAGCCGTTCGGACTCCAACCCCAGGACATCTGGACCCAAACTCTCCCTCCCTTCACGGCCCTCGCCCTGGGCTGCTTCGAGAAAAACCCTTCAAGGAACCCAAGCTGATCCCTTGCTTCTGACAGCTCTTTCATAGACATGTCACCGATGAGGAGCGCTATTCTTTTATGTAAAAGAACGGAGACAGGCCAAATATTTACCGTCCCGCGCAGAGAGGCGCAAACCGGCCTGGTAGCAGAAGCAGCTCCGCGCAGGAATGAGGGCCAAGCTGTCACGACACCAACTTCGGGACAGAATCAAATCCCGAACAACACAGAAGGTTCAGGCAGCTTGGCTTTGGGCAAAGAGGCATTGAGGGAGACCTGGGGACACAGCTCAGAGCACCCCCTCTTCTCCATTCCTTCCCCCCTCCCCAGGGCCACCAACAAAACTCTAGAGGGATTTTTAAGTCTCGGAATTTCTGGAGTTGCTAAGACAGGGGTGGGTGGAGATGAGAGGGTTGGCTTCTCCCAACACCTTCTGGGTGAAACCAATCCTCCTGGACAAAAATTGATCTTTAATCTTTTATAGGTTGGGATCTTTTTTCTTAAAAAAAAAAAAAAAAGGCTAAAACAGCTACAAGGGTGAGGTTAATTATTCACCAGGTTGCAATTTACTTAAGAGTTGAGGGAATGCAGGTAGGCAGGACCTGGCCTCCAGCTGAATTTCAGGAGGCCTCCAGGGGTCTGGTTAAAACCCTCCCCTCCACCAGCTTTCCACCTTGCATCCCGCCGCTTCCAGAAGCCGGCTCCAGGGCAAACAAGTCTGACTTCACAGAGCCTAGAGGTGCCCATCTTAGAGGAATGGAGGGGGGGAGGGGAGAGGGGGGAGGGGGGAGGAGGCATCCGCCCCAGGCAAACTATGAGAATTCAAAAGGGACAGCAAAATCAAAAAGCTCTCAACTAAAACACAATTCCTAAATACAATGGCTTGAGTCAACGCACAAATCAGCTGCAGGAGGGCAGGCCGGCCTGCTGTGTAACTGATTCAATCCCATTTTGCAAAGGAAAAATGCCAAGAAGGAAAAACCTAATTGCTCCCTTCCCCCCCAAAGAAATGAAGTACCGAGCCACTTCCTAAAAATCCCTAAAACCTGGTCAGCCCCAGAGGAGGGGGGCACAGCCCGAGGGGAAGCTGCCTGGGGCTTGGACCAGGGCAGGGGCGCTGCCAGGCTCCTCGCCTCGTTTTCAGAGACTGAAGTCCCCAGGCCTGTGCTCTCCAGGAGCAGACACCTCTGCTTGCTTTCCTGTGTCTCACTGTCTCATTGCCGCCGCCCCGATCTGCCGGTGTTTTACCACTACGCGCTATTCTGGAGATTTCCACTTCATTCACTTTAAGATACTGGCTCTCCGGGGCCGGGAGAAGCATGGGTTCAAAGGGAGAACTTTGTTTTCCCAGCCTGACTCAGTGCTTCGAAGAGAGCATTTCTCTTAATTAGGGCAAGGCCTCCAACTTTGAAGCTCCCCGCAGCAGACAACTTTGCCTCAAAGCTGAGAATCAGTCAAGACGCATATACACTTCAGTACGAGCCCAAGAAATCCTTTTCTCCCATAATCCTGGCGCCTGCACATTAGGGCAAAACTCACACTGGGCCAACTGCAGGGAGTGTCCAGGGCCATGCCCTCTCCTGGGCTCACAGACCCAACCCCGCTTCATTTAGTGCCTCCACAGTCCAGGGGGCTCCCCTCCAAACCCCTGAGGTCCAGCACCCCACACACGGCACGACCTTGGGGATAGAGGTGTCAAAGGGCTGCTGCCACGTGTAGTCTAACTGGCCCACGGACGTCAGGGAAGACTGGAAAAACCTTCCAGAATGGGTTCCTGCACAATTCTGAGAGGTGGGCCAACCTGGCGGAGCTGGTTTTTCCCTCTCCCTCCTGCCAACACCTAGAAACCCCTCCTGTTTTCCAAAGCCAGGAAGAAGGGGAGCCGAGGGGCGCTGTTTTGTCAGCCTGCCCTCCTTCAGTTCAGGTCACCTCACTGCACGGCTCCCAGTGTGTTTCCAAGCCTCCCACTGCCCCATAGCCAAATCACAACACGAAATAAAAGTCCCACCACCCAGCAGACCGGGGGTCCCAGGGCTTGCTGGGGGTTGGTTTCCTTTGAAGGGGGATACAGGAGTGAAGTTATTGGTTAGAAGCAGTTGTCAAGCCTTTTGTCGTTTCATGGCACACATTATTATTAAAATCCCGAGGCACACCAGAAGATATATTTTTTGCCGATGTGACAAAAAAAAAAAGGGTATAATTTTGATTCACTCACACCAGGCGGTTGTCATTTTTTTTTAATTTGACAAACCCAAGGGAAAGAGGTCAGTGCCCCTGACGAGTCAGGTATTGCATATCTCAAAAAGCCTTGTGCCAACCGGTTGAAAATGGCTGGGTTGGTTAGAGGGTTTAAGAAAGGAATCTCAGCATAAACCCTGAAGAGAGCTCAGGGGGAGGCCACCAGCATTATGTGGCATATGCCAGGGAACAAAAGACTAGCCATTAGGCACACACCCACCAAGAGGTTATCTTTTTAAAAAATTACGGTGGGAGGCGGGCAGGAAGGGACAGGGGCTTCTGGGTCTACAAGGGCTAAACCTCGGAATCGCGTCCCATCTCCCCAGGAGCAACTCCAGAAATCAGGAGGTCCTTCCTCCTGACCCCCAAGCTCAAGGTTGCCGCACCGGAATGCGCAGCGGGGTGGGCCCTGGGAGGCGAAGGAGCTTGGCCCGTGGGGGGAGAAGGGAGCCCCCTCTCCACCCTCGCAGCCCGGTCTGCCCCGCGGGGGTCTCCCTCCACCCGGAGGACACGAACCACACACGGGCGACCAACTCCCCTTCCCCAGCGAGCGCATTCCCTCCCATTGCTCCCGGGGCGCGCAGGGCGTCGGGTGGAAGCGCCGCACCGCGTCCGCGGCCAGCGCGCCTCGCCAGCCCCGCTCCAGCGCGGACCCCGGAGGCGGCGGCCCGCCAGCGTCCAGGTCCCAGCCCGGCACGGAGCTCGCGCGCGGGCCGGGAGCTCGGGGGAGCCGCCGGTCCCGGAAGCCGAGGACTGGGACTTTGTAGGCCAGTTGAACCGACACCCTCATCTCGCCCGCAAAGACCCAGCCCTCAGCTCCCGCCCGTCTTGTTGTTCGGAGTTCGGGGTGCGGGCGCGCCCCCCGCCACTGTCTCCCTCGGCTTGGGGCCGGCCAGCCACCCGCACGCTACTCAACACACACGCTCCCGGCCAAGGCTCCGGGTTTCCTCCGAGCGAGCGGCGTCCCCCCAAGAAGGCACGCGCCCCGCCCCACCCGGGCCGCCGGACTCCGAAGAAACCAGCCCGGGAAGGGTTACACCCGAAGCTCGGCGGCGGCGTGCGGCAGCTTCCAGGCCACCCCGCCCCCTCCGCACCGGACAAGGGGATCGGGCCGGGGGAGTGCGGGGACCCAGCCGCCCCGCGCCCAGCGGCCCAGCGAGCGCGAGTGTCACACCAGGAACTTCGCCAGGAGCCCACGCCGCCGCAGCGCCGGGCCCAGCTCCTCGCCGCCTCGCCTCGTTACCTGCGCTCAGCTCCGAGGGGCGCGGGGCGCAGGGCGCAGGGCCGGGCCGAGCTGGACCGCACGGGGGCGGCCGGGAGGGGGTCGAGGAGTCGCTGCGAGCCGGGCCCCGCACCCCGACGCCCCGCGCGCCCTGCGGTGGGTCTCCCCGCTCAACCTGCCCGGACCCGGGGCCGCCTCCGCCGCCCCCTGCCCTGCCCCGGGGCGCACGCACGCACGAGCCCGGCGCCTCGGGGAGAGCAGCGGGGTGCGGAGATCTCTCGAAAGTTGGGCGAGTTGTGTCCGCTCGCCGGAGCGGCGGAGCTGGCTCCACGTGCTGGTGACACATCAGGAAGGCTCCGCGCCCCGCGGCTCCCGGAGGACGGACGCGGCCAGCGCCCGCCTGCACCACCTCCGGGAGCCAAGCGGCCAGCGCCCCGCCCCGGCCCGCCCTCCGCCCGCCCCTCGGTGGCGCCACCCGCTCCAGCCTGCGGCGCCCGCACCAGCCTGCGGCACCGGCACCAGCGGGAGGACACCCTGGCGGGTGCGGGGGAGGGGGGTTGAGGGGTGGCCTTGGCGCCTGCTACCCCGGCTGCTTGAACGGCCCCCCGGGATCGAGCCGGACCGCCTGCCTCAACTCCAGTGCCTTCTTCTCGGTCACGCAAGCCCTTCCCGCCTGCGAGCTCCAGTAATTTTCCCCTTTCAGCGGACTGGTCCCAGCCCCGCCGCCGCTGCTGGCGCTCCTTCCCAGGAAGGCCAGAGCCCAGAGCCCCCTGCCGGCAGCTCCGCTCTGCTCCGGGGCCCGGGCCCGCCCCAGGAGCTGGCCTCGACCTCCCCACCCGAACCCGAGCTGGCCAGGAGGTTCAGCGGGGATTTGGTGGCAAAACAAGAAGATACATGTAAAAGGCCATGCATAGTGCTCAATAGTATAGCTCCTTAGATGTTCATTGTGTTTTCCACTCCCGTCCCAAGTGACCACAGATAACCTCTCTTCCTGGCTGTGTTTTCTGAAAACCTGGGCTCTGCAGGGGTGGGGAACCTTTTCTCTGCCCAGGGCCACTTGGATATTTGTAACATAATTTGCGGGCCATACAAAATTATCAACTTAAAAATTAGCTTGCGGTCCCCTACGTAATCCCGTGGTGGTTGAGCATCGATTTATGAACCAGGAGATCACCCTTCCATTCAGGTCAGGGCACATGCCCAGGTTGCTGGCTGGATTGGGGTGGGGGTGGTGTGGGCGTGCAGGAGGCAGCCAATGGATGATTCTCATCATTGTTGTTTCTATCTCTCTCCCTTCCTATCTGAAATCAATAAAAATATATTTTTAAAAATTCACCGGCTATATTTGGTCAAACGTTTAATGAATTCACCCCTGATTTCAGACCAAATGATTTCAAGGGCCTAATGCAGCCCGACAGCCAGATGTTCCCCTGCTGGGACTCTGGGAAGATGGAGGGGACTTTCCCAAGATTAGAGGGGGGTCTGAGCTGTGTGGAATCCCCTTTCAACCTGCTGCCCCACCTTCTGGGGACCAGGTTGTTCCCCTCATCTGGAACCAGCCTGGAGCACCCATAAGCCTCTGCCAACATCTCCATCCTCATGACGGCCAGGACTCCAGGGACCATGGAAAGAGGGAGTGAAGGGGAAGCCTGAAAAGCACTGAAATTAAGCTCGCTGGCTCACTCCCATCCCTCACCCTCACCCTCTCCTCTCTTCAGATAGAGCCCTTGAGTTGGATTGAATTTAAAGAAAATAGTCGGACATACCTGTTTGTGGCCTGACAGGTATTGGCTGTGTGCCTCACCAATCCAAATCATGCCTTAAACCCTCACTGCTTTGGGGACTGAGTGGTTTCTCTGCTTAATTTGCCAGCTCTTCACCCTTCCACACACATACAC
>PVJN01027167.1:0-28343 GCA_004026805.1 Lasiurus borealis
GGGGGAAACTATTTAATCCAGTATGAATACTTTAAGAATTTAAAAGATGTTATTTATAGGCCCAAACATAAGTGGGGGCAGGGTTGAGTTTGTGTGGTCAAGGCTGGAAAGGATTTCACTCAACAAAACAACAGTCCCAGTTTATTTTTGGCATAGCCTTGTTTTTCCATTTCAAACATCTCTGAAGGCAAAACATGATAGATCTTAACAGAGGTGTTATCTTATTGTGAATCAATTTCTCTGAGAGCCAATTTGGCTGAGTGAGTTGGGGAAAAGCACAAAAGCTAAAGAAAGCAGGAAGTTGTAGGGAAATGCCACTGGATAAGGAAAAGAGGGGAGGAGTTTCAAGAAGAAGAAAGTCTGGATGGATCCATTTAAAGATCAAAGAGACACTAACTTCACAACAAAAGGCAGCTGGAAGAAGAGAGCTTTTTGTTGGTCATTGGTAGAGACATCTGATTATGGGCATCAAGGCTTATCTCTTGTCAAGGGTGGGTATAGATGCAAGACCTCTGAGAATGTTGCAGATAAAGGCAAGAAAGCCAACTGAAATAAGTATAGAATCAGGGACTTCAGGTAGAATGGGGGGCTATAAAAATGCATGGGTTCCCTAGAAAAGATGCTATCTATTTTTCTACTTCTTTCTGCTCTAACACAAGGTATCCATTAGAAGGTCTGCATTACTAGCAGAATAAGACACTGTACTGTGATTGGGAAGTCAAAGAGGAATGTGAAATAATACTGCACTGACCCTCTCCCAGCCTGGGTGAAGAACCTATATATAGTAACATATCTTGAACCCAGTGTTATGGCTCATGTTGTTATGGGAGAGGAAAGAGGGCATGACTGGCCCTGAGTGGAGGCACATATTCTTTTGGTTGGTGGTATCTCTAGGGAGAGACAGTAAGAACCTGCCTGAGGAGTTGGACTAGCTGTGTAGCCTTGGGTTATTTACTTACAGCCTGGGTTTCCATTGGGGGTGGGGGGAAAGAAGGAAAATACTCATGTATCATCACCATTCTGGGCACATGGTATGTGCTAAAAAATTATTGGTTTCTTCTTTCCATAACCATCCAGTTTATTTTTCAGATAAACCTGTTCTGTGACCTAAGTTTCTTTAACTGAGTTCAGAAATGTTAAAATCTTAATCAGAATTTTGTTTGCTTTGTAAGAACTCTCTATTCATCTGGGAACTAAAGTTTCATTATGATTTTAATTTAAGGGCCTAAATTGGTTATTACTTGGCAGAAGTGGAATGAAATATGCATTCTACAGCTGAATGAATGGAATGCTCCTAGGATTTAAATTTTGATAAATGCATAGCTTTTATGATCTTCCCAATTCAATTTTGCTCTGCTGTATATTGTAGATTTTTTTAAAAAATGCTTCATTTTAAAGGAAAGTTTCCCTTTCACATTTGGATATTTTTGTATAGGAGTATGGAGTGAGTCTGTGAAACAATTCCTTATGTAAATTTGGTGATATTGTTAATGTAGACTTTAAAAAATGCTAATTAAACTCTTTATTTAATCATTCCAAACTTCCCTCAGGATGGTTACAATACCAGTGATTAAAAGTTGCAAAGGTATTGTAAACTTTTCTGGGCATTATTTTTTTTCAACAATGCAAATGATCTTTCCAGCTCTTGCAGCATCCTTTAAAAATGAATTTTGATTATTTCTGAGCTTGTAAAAAAAGGAATCATAAATGTGCTCATTTCCCACAATGAAGAGGGATAGGGAAGGAGAGGAGCAATGGAATACAAAACATTTCTAAGTAAGCAGTCACAAAAGACCTTTAAATAACTCAACTTCCTACCGTATTTTATTATCTTCTCTCAGTTTTACAGCATTATCTACCACAGAAATGCAGGGAGATTTGTAAAACACTATAGCATTTAAGTCATTACATTTTATAGCTAATTTCTAATGTGGATTTGATTTTTTACGAGCAGAAAAAGAATCTAATTTGCATTAGTGACAGTAACTAGAGAAATTTAACACCTGGCCCTGGTTGTACCAGAAATTGAATATTAGGTACTTGGGTGCTAAAAACCCATTCAGATCTTCAAGGGAGATTTTTCATTTATTTATGTGTGCTCTCATGTTTATCGTTATAAAACTGTTCATATTATCATGGAAGAAAGCTCACGGCCTGTAAAAACTCTGCATATACATTTTTCATCTGCAAGAGAAACAGAACTATTTACCCATTAGCATGAACACACCCTGAAAAAAAGCACCATCATTCCATGCATCTAAAATATATTGCCACATCCTGTGTGAGAAGCACTCTGGTTCCTGCTGGCCTTTTCCATCTCCCTCCTACAGCTTCATTCCCAAGCCTCCCTCTATTTTCTCTTCCTTACTCCCTCCCAACCCTCCCTCCCCACCCCCCGCACCCCCCTTTACTCCACAACCCTCAAGCCCTTTCCACGTAGCTGCTTCCCAGTTAGAGGCTTGGGTGCAGTGTACCCAAGCAAAATTAAACCTCTGCTAAGAAGATCACATTGTTGCTACAAGAGCAATCCATATGTTTATAAAGTGTAGAAAATTAGGAACTGCAAAAGAGGGGAAGCTGGTGTTAAATGATATGGGAAGTGACACTTTACATAGCCAGTTACAATTAACACATTGATGGCATTTTGCTGGCTCCTTGCAGTGATAATGCTGTTGTCAAATGTGTTTAGTGCACCAAATCTCCTGGAGCCTTCAGCCAGGCAGCGAGCTTTTGACAGATTGAAGGTTCGGAGATAGGCTATCATGACAGATGGAAACTGGCACCGATGTTCAGCTTTCGCCGATCACAGGGGACCTGCCCCCCTTATTCTGCAGGGCTCGGCTCTGCAACCTTCCCCCTTCTGATGAAAGCAGGGGATGGCATTGTTAAATAGTGCATCTGTGTGAGTTAGACTCCTCTGATGAAAGCATAAGGCAGACGCGCCATGAAGCAAAAGACAGCCTCTGCTCTAGCTGCATTTCAGATAGACTTGAGAAAGACCCTAGGGAGCTGGGGGAAAACTTTGGTAAATTTCAGACATAAACGGGAAAAAAAAGACCACTTATTAATTTCTTCCCCTGAATGAATATAAACATACGCCTCTGATGATAAAATCCCAAAGAATGACTTTAATGTATAGTTCCCCAAGGTAGCACTTTTTATTGAGTTGTGTCAATATTTTTCTTCTTATCATCATTTTCTTGTTATTAATCAATTAATTCCAAACAATCTAAGGAAATCTATAAGGAGATGCCCAGGGGCAGTTGTGTACAGTCGACTTGTTGGAAACTAATTCAATTACTCTAAGACATTCTTCTTGACACTGAGCTGGGTTCTTGAGAATCTACGTTTTAAAACCCAGGGCAGGGCGAGCAGAGCTTTACACAGCTGGGCACAAACGGGCAGATAATATAGTTAATTAACCTTTCACCCTCTCCCACCAACCCCCTTTTAGAGAAATACACAAGTCATTTTATTTCGAATGCCCATTTATTTCAAAGGCTTCCACTTCAGCTCCTGTAGTTCTTTCTTCTTTTCTCCGACAAATTCCTCTTTATTTCCTTAAACTGGCCAAAGAGCCCTTTTCCTTTGCAGGCTTAATCTTCAATTCCTGCTCTTGCCCATACAGGTTGGGAGCAGCAAGTACTGCAGGCCATTTGAGGTATGATAATCAGCTGATTAGCTAGTGGAGTCGTTTTCCCTGAGGCTCTTTTGTGTGAAAAATCCTTACACTCAACTGACATGTGGACATCATAAAGCTGATGAAATGCAATTGTAATGAACAAGAGGGAGCGGCATCTGCAGCCATCTAAATGAAGGGCCCTTCCCTTGCGCCATGCTAATTCAGAAAATCTGCTCTTAACGTGTACTCCCCCAGGATTCCAAATCGAGGCGCATCTCCATGAATGCATATTCAAGAAGTGAATTAGCCTTTGTGGCAAGTGAGCGCCTAGCCTAGCCAGACGGATTCTAATTTCAAGACAGATTATACTGCATCAACTGTAGTAATGATCTGACAGTTCATTTGTGACAGAGTCCTGTAGTCAGGTTTATTGCAGGACAGACACAGGTGCATAGAGAGCTGGCAAAAACTCTTAGACAAGACCAAAGGTGGCTATGCTGTCAAATTATTTCAGTTAAAATAGCCTGAAGGAGAAAGGAGAAGATACAATAAAAAAATTTAATGCGTCCTCATACTTGCACTCTGGATGTAATGGTGTTTAATGGGTGTTCCCTTCCCTATTATAAGATCACTAGCTGCCCGGTGCATGAAATTTGTGCATGGGGGGTGGGGGTGTCCCTCAGCCCAACCTGCACCCTCTCCAATCTGGGACCCTTTGGGATCAGGCCTAAACGGGCAGTTGGACATCCCTCTCACAATCCAGAACTGCTGGCTACCCACCCCTCGCCTGCCTCTGCCTGATTGCTAACTGCTTCTGCCTGCCAACCTGATCACCCAATAACCATTCTCCTGCCAGCCTGATCAATGTCTAACTGCTCCCAGGCCTGCTTGATTGCCCCTAATTGTCCTCCCCTGCAGGCCTGGTTGCCCCAACTGCCCTCCCCTGCAGGCCTGCCCCCCTCTCCCCTGCAGGCTTGCCTTGTACCTCAGCTTTCATCTGAAACCATCTCTTTCATGTCTGGAGGTCTCCTCACATTAACCAACATATTGACTAAGCTCTAATCTGTCCCATTACCTTTCCTACCTCCCAACTACCCTCCTATGCAGGCATTGTCCCCCCACAACTACCCTCCCTTGCTGGCCTGGTTCCTCCTAACTGCCCACAACTCCCCTCTCCTGCAGACCATTTTGTGGTGGCCATCTTGTGTCCACATGGGGCAGCCATCTTGTGTCTTGGAGTGATAGTCAATTTGCATACTACTATTTTATCAGATAGAATGCATACCTGGCAGTTATGAAATTAGACAGAAAGAGGTAATATTTCCCTCCCACACTCCTGTTCAGATAGCTACATTACTTGCTAAGAAATTTCCAAATGAATGAAACTTGGCATACAAATTTTTTATTTTTTTTTAATTAAATTTTACACGGATCAGTTTGTAGGAAGAAAAACTTGGCAGTATTAGGGAGAAAAGCTGTTTATTTTCCCTGCTTGCTCTGTGACAGTTGCTAATATAATATGACAGGTTTGTTCATCATTACTTTGGATCACCTTTGAGGTTCCTGTACTACTCTTTCTATTAATACATGTTAATTAATGATGGTGAGGAATCTTGCCTCTCTGTTGAAAAGCTCAAAGCAGTTTTCAGACATTGATTTATCCTTGAGAGTCAGAAAGAGGGCGGGTATTAGCACTGCTATTTTTATAGAGATGGAAACAGAAGTGTGGTGATAAAGCGACTTGTGCAAGGTCACACTGCACCCCAGTCCCAGATCTCTGCCTTGAACTCATTCTCACCCCTCTTTACAGCTTTAGATACAGAAATTACTCCAGGGAAAGGGTCACTAATCCAACATTAAGGAGACACCTTAATAAACACCTTAATAAATATAGTACAAGCCTTAAAAACAGATGAACAAGACAAACCTAATAAGAATTGTTGTTACTACTGGGTAAGCCACCAGCATCTGCACGGTGCACACAGAGGTTCTCATCAAGGCACCACATTACTGTGATTTCAAGAGCTACTCCTCAATCTTTTTATGCTTCTCTTTAGCGCGCACATTGACCTTAATCCATGGCCATTCAATTCAGTGTACCTCAATAACAGTGCAGCATGTGCCTATAGACACATTCATAGATTATTTTACTTCCTCCCATATGTTTGGAGGCAATTTTTGGGATGACTGCTGAGAGCCATGGTTGTATAACTTCCTCCTCTAGTGATCAGGAATTAGCAAGCTGATCACTGACTGCCAACGTCAGGCAGAACAGTGCAGTAGGTACTTTAGAGAGGTAGGTGGAATGAGACAAGTCTGTCCCCAAGTCAAGAGTGCCTAACATTAAATTCAGATACAGGAAAAGACAGATATATGTAAGCAAACAAACTTCAAAAAGCATGACCCTCATTCCAAGTGTGCCAAGACATATATGCATCCCCCAAATCAACTACTGGCTGTTTTCCAAAATCTACTTGTGAACTGGTTCTTTCAAACCCACAATACCTTTATCCATGGAAATGGAGTTGTAAATGGTAGCTATATTCTCAGGCCAGCTATCAAAGCCTATTTAACCTATAGTGTAGCTGAACACACTACTAATAGTGCACATACAAGTAGAGCTGAAAGGGTATCATTTCACTAAAGGCAACGTTTAGGCTCAGAGATCAGGTGGCATCTGTTCAAATCTCAACTCTGCTATTACCATCCTGGGGCCTTGCATAAGCTATTTAATCTAAGACTTAATTTTCTGTGAAAGGAGTTATAGTAGTACTTACTTCATAAGATTGTTAGAAAAATTAAATGAGATAAGACACAAAGTAAAAAACCTGACTGTATATAAAATGCTCAATAAATGCCAGGGAGGAATAGAGAGATTGTTTACATATTTTATGTTTGCGCTGTTTCTCAAATTCATTGATGATATTCCTCACACCCAATTCTAAGGGTATGAAAAGACTTGTGTATTTGCATTTCTTTGTTGAGGAAGAGACCGTCCTCATTTTTGTAAGAGAAGGTATTATAGCCTAGGGGTTAAGAATTAGATTTCAGAGCCAGAATGAGTTCAAGTTCTGTTCCTATCACTTACCAGCTATGTGATTGTGGGCATGTTACTTAGTTTCTGTTTCTCATCTGTAAAGTGGGGATATTACTTATACATATCTCATAGGGCTATTGTAAGCATTAAGTAAATTAACATATGCAAAGTGCCTTGCTTATAAGCACCATATAAGAAAATGTAGCTCTTGTAGGTATACCATGGTCTGTCATTGGCAATGACAAATGAGCAGGAAATCAAGGCCTAGTTGGAGATTAATGATTGTTTTAAGGTTACTGTTAGTAAGTAATGATGTGGGACTCTAGCCTGATCTTCTAATCCCTTGTCCTGTGCTCTTTCCAGGCATATGGTTTTCCTTCTACCACAAACTTGTCGGGCACTCTGGAGTGTTAGTTAACATTTATTGAGTGCTCGGTGTGTGTACAGAATTGGGCTGATTTCTATAGAATTTCCTAAAAAAAGAGAATTTATACTTGAAACTCTAAATCAGGAGTTGGCAAACTACAGCCACAGGCCAAATCAGAGCATTGCCCATGATTGTATGCTGTGTGAGCTAAGACTGGGTTTTACATTTTTAAATGCCTGAAAACAATTCAAAAGATGAAGGATATTTTGCAACACATGAAAATTATACAAAATTCAAATGTCTCAGTAAATAAAGTTTTATTGGGACACACTTACACCCACTTATTTCTATATTGTCTACAGGTGTTTTTGTGCTACAACAGCAGAGATGAGTGATTGTGACAAAGACCATAGGGCCCACAGAACTTAACTTACTTACTACCTGGCCTTTTGTAGAAAAAGTGTGCCAACCTCTGATCTTGACTGTCTGGTTATTGCTGAGAGAAGTTAAGAAGTTAGATTCAATGATCTAAGCCTCAGATTGGCTGAGATGAGAATGCAATTGTCTTCCCTCACTTGCATTAATGTTTTAGCATTGCGGTCTGAAATATATTAGGCAGAGCAATGTTGTTGTTGAACTCAAACGCTAACGAACCAGGCTGCTGGATCCAATCCCAGTTCTATGACTTTCCAATTAGGTAAGTTACTTAATTTTTCTTGTGCCACTATTTTCTTACCTATACAATGGGATTGTTCAGAGGATTTCTTATCTATACCATGGGATTGTTTGAGTTTTTCCATTAAAAGCACTTTTAAGAGTTCCTTGCACAGTGCCAGCACTACTGTTAGCGATTGTTACTTTTGAAATCCCAAAACCCTTTGGAGAAGAAGAGAAAGATACCTTTCTCAGAGCAATGGGCAATGTGTCACTCCTATCATTGTGTCTCTTGGGTCAATGCTCACTCATTCTTTTGGCTGCACAGATGTCTGTGTCTTACCTATCAAACTTTCCTTGAGTTGTTTACTTCTTTGTGCTTCCATAGAACACTATACATCCTTCCTTAAGGCTCTCCTATTGAATGAATAAAGAAATGTATACATATTTTTGTCTGTACTAGATGGTGAGCTTCTAGCAAAAAATCTTCTATCTTTATCACACAGTGCCTGGTATGTGGGATATAAGATATGTCACAGTATCAGTAAACATTTGGTGGATTAGAGAATGAATAATAGGCTAGAAAACTGCAGGGTCGAGAAGTCTCTAAGATTTGTTTTTAACGTGTAAAAGCCTCCTAAATGTGGCAATTACTTTATCCCTTCAAGATACAAGCTTACAGTGCAATTAAATTTGAAATTTTGAAGCTTAAAATAAAGGCAGATGGATACTTTCGCTAAAAGTAGAAATCATAGAACAGAAATTCTTGGCTGTGGAGAAGCTTTGTATGAGTAGGCTGAGACACCCTCAGTGTCTATGTGATCTTGAGCAGGGCCTTTTCTGACTTTAGATTTTCATATTTCACTGGAAAAAAAACAAACAAACAAGGAAAATGCACAACTGATAATCACCAAGGCCTCTTCTAATCCCCAAACTATATTTTTTGCTTCTCCCAAAAACCTTACCAAATTCTGCTCACCTATGAGCAGGGCTTCTGGATAATGCCGGTAGGTAAGTTACTTAAATTTTCTGAACCTGAGCTTGGAAAATAAAGAGTAATGTGATTATTGAAGTGTACAAAAAGGATGAGAGGCAAAAAAGAGGGAGAGAGAAAAAATTTATAAAAGAGGTAGGGACCATACAGACTTTGGGTGCTGTGGACAATAGGAAGTAGACAATAGCAAGCTTTGGGTGGTGTTAAGAAGTAGAAATACTTGACCAACTTTGTGTTTTACATTAAGAACCCTGGCCTGGCTGATGTGGCTCATTGGTTGAGTGTCAACCCATAAACCAGGAGGTTAATGTTTGATTCCTGGTTAGGGCACATGCCTGAGTTGCAGGCTCAATTCCCAGTAGGGAGTGTGTAGGAAGCAGACAATCAATGATTTTCACTCATCGTTGATGTTTCAATCTCTTTTTCCCTTCCTCATTCAATAAAAACATATTTTAAAAAAGCAAAAACAAAAACTCTGGCCACAGTGTGGAAACTGGATTGGAGAGTGAGGAGGAGAGCCAATATATAGTATGGGCTAGCTAGAGGGTTCTTAAGAGGCTGGATTTTAATCTGGAAAATTTAGAAAAACAGAGCATTCGGGCAAATGGAATGCCATTCACATGATAACCAAACAAGAGAAATAATACTTTTGGTCAAAATTTATGTCTTGTATTATATTCCCAATGAAAAAAAAGTCATAGGCTTATCTATTTGTAGAATCACACTGGAGTCAAGATAGTGTAGGCCCTAGGTTTGAATCTTAACTCTGCATTAGCTCTGGGATTTGGGGTAATGCATTTTACCTTTTTAAGCCTTAATTTCCTGGGCTATTCCTCCCAAGGTCATGGTAAGGATTAAATAAAATGAGGCATGTTAAAATGCATATCATAGGGCCTGGTAACCAGCAAGCAGTAGATTAATGTTGACTATTATTATTAGAGTGCTTTGGGTTTGCACCAGCTGCAATCTCCTCAAGCCTTCAATTCTGTCTTTATTTTAGAAAAACAGATTTAGAAGGCTCAAGCTTCTTCTGCCAAAAGTGCATTAAAAAAAACCTGGATAATTAAAATAAAAGTTTAAAACTACCATTCTAATATGAATTTAATCCTTGGAAACCCAGAACCAATTAAATAGAGCTTTTGGTTAAGTTAAATGCAGTTCTTTGAAATCAGCTGAAATGCATGGCTTGCGGCTCAAAGGTTCCAGAGAACTCCACGTGTGTGCTTGGGAAGCAGCAAACAAGGTCAGTATTGATAGCTCACGCTTCAGTGAGTGTATCAATTTAAAGCCTCATCAGTGATTCTCACTCATCTGCAGCCCTGCATGGCTGTTGTCTTGTAAGAACTGGGTGACTTACGAACCCATTAAGTAACTTCTTCACTTGTGCTCTAATGAGCCTATTGTTTCCCTGGAAGAACACAAACATCTGAGTACAAGCACACACTGGAAGCCACAATGAGAGGGAGCAGATTTCAGCCATGCCTGACCTAGGGGCTGCTTTTATTTGGATTCTCTGTGCTTTCCAATTGCTTTGCCAGCCTAGCCAGGTACACATTTATAATAAATCCTGAGTAGAGCTGTCTGGGTCCCCCTGTCCTCTTCCAAGTGCTGTTTATAGTTTTCATCTGCTGTACAGGGTGCATGTGTGTGACTTTAGGGAATTTTTCCTACCAGACATGTACCTCCTGTTCCCCAGTGCCTTTGCAGTGAAGATTACCCTTCTCGCCATTCCTAGGTCCATGCTGCACATGTAGAGATCAGATGAACCTGCTGCAGTGGAGGGGCACAGAGCCCACCCACAAAAAGGGCATCCTGGGGGTATCAGCCAAGAAGTTCTCCTTGGCAGTCCCTGTTTTTCTGTTACCATAACTTAAGATTACTGTTCCCATGTCCTCTACACATAGTATCACACAGAGGTAAAAGCTTGAAAATTAGTCCCTTAGGATTTGGGCTCAACATTCTCCATGGAAGTAGAGTGGGTAAAAAATATATGTTTATTTACACTTTGGCACTCTGTTTAGAGAACAAAACTGATAGATGAAGACAGCAAACATAGCTAAACAGTTCTATTTCAAGAATGAAGAGGAATTTGAGGATGGGAAAGGACAGAGAGAGAAAGGAAGGGGAAGACAGAGCTGGACACTCGAGGACGCTGGAGTCCACCCAGGAAGATGGCTGTGGAGGATTTCCATGGAAGGATGACGAGAAAAATTTTAAGAAAACCTAACACTCAATTATAAGGTTTTTTTTGCATAGCTCACCTCTCCAAAGTTTCAGAAGGTACTTGAGAGGAGCTCAATAACAAAATAAAGCAAAGGTGGAGTTTCCTAAGGGGTTGGGGGTGGAGAGTATCAGAGAGAAGAGCCCCAAAGGCAAGAAGTAAGTAAAATCAAGAGGACCCAAAGTGGCGAGAGAACCACTTTGGGAATTTTCAGAAATTGTGAGAAGAACTTCCATGGAGTGTTAGAGAGATGCTAGAAAGAATTTCATTTACATGTTAAGGTACAGGTAACCTCAGCTGAGACCTGGGTTCCATAAACTCTGTAGAAAACAGTATCAGTCACTGATGCCTTCTAATCCATTAATTTAATTCTCTGTGTAGGTTTTCATATATCTTGCCTTCAATAAGTTGTTTTTGATTATGAAGATCAACACATACTTGTCCTTGAAAAATAAATTTGGTCAAACAGGATGCTAGGAAGGTGGGAATTGTAATAATCTAAAGCTTATTCAAACTCATTTCATGCTTGGTATCCTCCCTATGGTCATTACAGGGATGGGAGTAACAACTGTCTCTTGAGGGGGTAATGAGACCTGCATTACTGGAGGGTTTAAACAGAGCCTGACCAGTTCACCCAGAGTTGTATGGGGGATTCATGTGTCATACGGCAGCTGCCAGATAGGCCTCCAGACCCTTTAAACATGGAGCTTCTATCACATGGGGGAGGGCTTAAAACTTTCAGAGAAGTTAAAAATACCCCAAATGTTTGTGGCTGTTTTGAAAGAATGTATATTTAGCCCTTTCCACAGCTCTGTGTTAATCTGTTCCAGTTTATGCTAATTATGTTCTCATTACTTAGAGGAAGGAGAGGAGGCCTGGACCCTTTCCAAGGGGTGGAGGTGGCAAGTTGCCCAGGCTGTGCGTTAGCAGGAGGCAGCATTTGGCATGCTGGGGGACCCCTCAAGTGCCCATAGGGCTGGGGAGCTGCACAGCACCTTTGTGATCTGTACTCTGATATCACGGCCATAGGGGGGAGTGGGGGTGGGTGGGTCCTGAAGCCACAGTGAACCTGTTTGCAAAGTTTTAGTTGGGGTGGTTGGGGAAGAACCACAACTTCTAACATCCATAGCATTTCCTCTGTGGGTCAAAGCTATGGTTCTAAGAAACTCTAGGGCCAGAGGAGTGAAAAGTAAGGGTGTAACTTCATTGGGAGGAGCACAGTTAGAATTTCTCCTGATAATCTCTCATCCTTTCTCTACTCTTGATAAAAAGTCATTGCATACGGATATGAGGTACAGAATCACAGTTTGCTCACCCTGCAACTCAGAAGTGAAGAGAAAATGCACTTAGAAACTTTGGTTCTACAACTGATTACTTTTCTTTATGAACCCCAACTCAGAGTATCAGGGGGAAAATATATCAACTCAGTCCAGTTTAACGCTTAGTCTGATAAAATAATTTGCAAATAAATTGCTCTACTTTTCAGATGCCTCACTGCCTCTGCTTCTCTCTCTAATGTGGCTTCTACTGATAGATGGAGTATATGTGACCTCAGGGCACTGAGGAAGAGAGGTACTTACATCCATGGGTGTCCACAGAGCACCCAGTGGCTCACCCACAGCAGTGCCCACTTCTGCCTGTCCATGTGCATTTGGTTGACATTTGCAGTTATTGTCCTTGGCAGAGGGAGCCAGTGGTGTGATCCTTTTCCTGGCCACCCTTGTGATGTGGGTATGGGGTTAGCCCTGACTACTGGCTTTGCTTCTCCCGGGTTTAACTCACTTCAGGACTTCCTGCAGCCGGTGGCATTCTTAGTCAGGCCTAGGTAGTGTTGTCAGACTTAGCAAATAAAAATACAGGACACCTGCTTAATCTGAATTTCAGATAAACAATACTTTTTTTTTTTTAATGTTAAGTATGTCCCAAGTATTACATGTCATATTATTTGTTGTTTACCTGAAATTTAACTGGATATCCTATATTCTATCCAGTTACCCTCCTGTAAGACCCAGTGTCAGCCACAAGAACTGTGGCTCCTGAGGAGTCCTTTTGGTCAACTCACCAGACACAACTTCAGGAACCTTCTGTGTCTTTCAAAAGGCACACACTAACATCTGCGTATCTTTTGTACGCAAAAAAGTCAGGGATTCCTTGGGGTACCCAAACCTAAACCCTTTCCCGCTAAACAACTATGCTGGGCTGCCACTTCTCCCCTGATGTAGGCACCCCAGACGGTGCCAAGAAAGTCCGAGAGCACCATGGGCTTGGGGCAGGAGCCCTTTCTGCCTTTGCTGTGACTGCCCTCACCACATATCTCTCATCCTCTGAATCTTCTGCCCCCATTCCTTTCTTGCTCAAATCCCCCAGGCAAGAGGAAATGAGTTTCTCCTATGTCATATCCTCCTCCTACTATAGTAGAACAAGCAAGCCTCAAGACATAGCAGAAGGAATATTTTATTTGCACTATTGGTGGACTCAGTGACCTTCCTTCTGTAGTCTCAGTTCTGGTTATGTTAAAGATAAAGGAATGTAGAAGGCCCACTCTCAAGGTAATAACCTGGCTTGCATGGTTTTTGTCTTGCTACAAAATCCTATATTGAATGGTGTTTTTTTTTTTTTCTGTCTTTTTTTTCTTCCATACCAATTCTGTTCTCCACCTGGGTAGAAGGATATTGCCAACTGATTGAAGATAAGATCATGAGCTTGGAAAGGCTACAGAGAAAGATCACATTAATAATTTTTCACAATACCTCCTCATTATATTCACTTTATGAGGTATTGGCTGACATAAATCCTTCAACTTTGAGCTGTCCTCAAAACTTTTTACACCATCCTTATATCACTATTGAGATGCTTCTTGTAATATAAACTATTATGAGGAAACTTGACTTTGTCTCCTGAAATCTGCCAGAGATAAATTAATTTCTGGGTGACATAAAATACTTGGGTGTGGTGTTTTTTTCCCATTGAATTATGAAATTTCTCAAAGACACAGAAAGGTAAGTGAAATAAAATAGCAGCATGCAGGTATCTGCCATCCAGATGAGATTCTTGAGACAAGAGTTTACAAATTTCAAGTTTATAAAGATAGCAATCAATTTAAAAAGATATGAAAAAGATTATTTATATATGAAACAACTGTTCTTAAAATATCTTCTTTATATTTTCCTAGTATTTTAGACTGCAGGTTGTATTGCTCTGAAGTAAATAATCTAGCTACAAGGATTAAATTACATCATTTGAGTGCAAGTTGTAAAGAAGAGAAATTATATATTTTGGATACATTCCATTTTGACTTCCTAAAATGCTATTTGTGGACTGAGCAATGGGAGGAAGAGCATGGAATTCTGTTAGTTTGGCAATAAAGTCACTGCTTGCTCCAGGTATTCTGTGCCTCTGGATTCCTTGTCTTTTTTTCTGCTTTGCCCAGTTGGACCAATAGCTCCAATATGTGCTACTTTTTAAAGACTGTTTGTTTATATAACCAATCATTTCTGCATTCTCAGTACATGATTTTCCATTGCTCATGTTTCACTATTTTTGTTCTTTAGTTTTGTAGACTCTGAGGTGAAAAGTAAGTGGGAGACAGTCCAGTGCAATCTCCTTGTTCTGTAGCTTGAGAAAGATGAAGGCATCTGTCCTCTAGCCAGTAGGACGTATACGGAGATGAGGAGCCGTACACAGACCAGAGCAGCCCATCCTCTTCTATCACCTGCTGCACCATCCACCTTCCTTCTGCTGATTAACAGAAACAACCCCACCGTACCTTCTGGTATTAAGAATGTCGTAAAGTTTAAATTGACCTATCTTGTAATTAACTACATTTTAAGGGTTTGGAGATAGGCTAAGCGCTCCACTTCAGCGTATTAACAGTTTCACAAGGAGGAAGGAAAATTTAAACAAAAGGAAAACATGTTCTTTATTTGGTGGCAATGAAATCTGTTTCAATGTTATTGGATTATAATGGCCCAATTTTTATCTAGAAACTGTACCTCTGGAAATACAACCCTCAAAAATGAATAAAAATTTTTCACATTTTTTAGGTTAACCTCAATAATGGTATAGAAAGTTTACCTACTTGAAGCCATTTTTATAGGCATTGAGGTGGTTTTTTATTCATGTAGGGTTTTTTTTTTCCTGAGAAACACTTATTTTCTGCATCATCATTTATTTATTTCAGTAAAAAAGAAGATCCATGTACCCTCCATGATCTGAGTACATTTCCATGTAAGTGGATTACTTCTTTTTTGCTTCCTAGTTTCAATATGGAGCACCTAACACAGCTTCCCTGCTCTTGGCTGGGCTCTTGCTTATGCTTTACTGACTTTTCATCACTTGACTCCTACTTCCAAAAGCAGCTCAAATGCTACTTGCTTCATGAAGCTTTGGTCTCCATTCCTATGTTTACCCTTTGCAAAAATGAAGCTTTGCATCCTTAGTGTTTCCATAGCACATTATTTATCATTCTAATATGCTAAATAAATAACCAACATGTGGAAAACTTGCCACTTTATTGAATACATTTTACTTAATTATTTCACTTATTTACAGCACTTGGTAACATCCTGCATTGTTACTTGGCTCAACATCCTAGCTTTTTCACTGGAACCTAGGGACCTTGATAGTGAACTTTAATTTCATATTTGTTTTTGTGTAACACACTGTGTTATGCTTTGCATATGCTAAGGGTCCCAAATGGTATTTGTTGGCACTGAATGAGTGGTAGACCAGAAGGGATTAAATTCCTAAATGTCAATAGATTGCTCCTTGTCGTCAGATGAAGGCTCTGGTGGTGACCCAGCAGGCACTGCTAGCCTCAAATTCCACCTCTGACTTTGAAGTCTGGCAGCCACCTCAGAGCATTAATAGGCAAAGCTGTGACTTGTTGGGTAATAACACACTGCCTTAGAATAATCATTTTCAAATGAATCAACAACAGCAGCTATTTGCCTGATCTAATTAGCATCACCTTTTTTGAGCAGGCAGAAAAAGGTTGGCATATTCTGTATGATGCAACATGCAGCAAATTATATAGACAAGACAACATCACAGGGTCAGGCACTCACCTCTGTGGCTGAGGGCTTCCTGGCAGTCTACATCCCCCTCCTTTCCCACACTAGCTCAGTAAAATGGCTTGTATCTTTTCAAGTATGAGAACCATAATGAAATCCCTGATCTGAGATTTAGCCAAAATGTGGTCCCTGTATTTAGAGACTTGCTTCACAAGAGCAATGCAAGAACAAAAGTGAAATTCTTACATCCAAGAACATTTGGGAAACAATTTAACCTGAATGAGAAGTTAACTCTGCCCATTTATCTGGCAGTTATGTTAACATATACACACAGAACAGTGTTAGCTCTGGTCCTTCCTAGGAGTTAAGAGCCATTTGTTTCCAAAGCGTAGGTCAGTGGTCGGCAAACTCATTAGTCAACAGAGCCAAATATCAACATTACGATGATTGAAATTTCTTTTGAGAGCCAATTTTTTTAAACTTAAACTTCTTCTACCCCCACTTCAAAATAGACTTGCCCAGGCCATGGTATTTTGTAGAAGAGCCACACTCAAGGAGCCAAAGAGCCACATGTGGCTCCTGAGCCACAGTTTGCCGACCACAGGCCTAAGTCAAGGGTAATCTGAGAAGGAGTGGACTCAAAGGGAGGATAGGCAGGAGGGATGACTCCATCTTTTTGAGGGACATGATTCCCTAAAACTGGAAGGAAGATGTGTATATGGACAGATATCTGAACAGTGTGTTCCCTCACTTAGAAGGTACACTGGAGCTTGGACTGGGGAGACGTGACAGCAGTTGTAGGAGTGTACCCTAAGGCATTGGTGAGCTATGAGCTTGCCAAACAATGTGACACCATGTACCCAAGTGCCACCATGACAGGCTGGAAACTTTCCTTTCCCCATATTTTCAGAAATGTGTGAGCTCCCCAGACTCTTGTTAGACCCTAAGATAAAGAAGGGCCACCTCTGATGGCTGAAATTAATTACTCTATCCATCTTGGAGAGGTTGAAGCCAGAAAGAATTTGGTTTCCAGAAATACAATGTGGGCTCTAGATCCAGATGTCCTGTGTTCATACATCTGGCCCTGCCACTTGGTATGTGTACCTTGCCAAATAGGAAAGCACCTCAGCATACTTATCTTTAAAATGGGAAAATTGTATTATCTACTTTATAAGGTTGCTGTGAGAATACAATGAATCAATACATGTGCAAACCTTAGAACAGGGTCTGGCATAGATTAAGTACTATCTGTTTCTTCTGACTGCTGCTGCTACAGGGGGAGGCAGGAAGCATAATTCATATATGGGGCATTAACAGTCCCATTGCTGTGTATGCGTGTCCTTTGCTTAATATCCTCTTCCATGCTATTAATTTCAGGTGGTAAGTGCTTGGAGGGTGTCAGTGTCTCCATCTGTTTATTTATCTTTGCATTGCCTCAGTGCTCTCATAGCATCTCCTGGTCAACTTGAACTCTTCTTTCTGACTGAAAGCACTCCTATCATCTCCTCTACCATGTCCATTTCATAAATCCTCATCTCTGTAGCCTCCCCCAGTTCCCGACACACAGTAGGCACACAGCAAACAGTTTTTAGGTTGAAATGAATTTAAATCTGTTGTAGAGTATTCAGCAGAGCTCTCAGGCTTTAATCAGGGCTTTCTGATGAGACTGAAAAAAACAATTACAATTATTCATTAAAGGGTTTACAATAATATGGTTCCTTGGTCAAGAGGAAACAGGCCCTAACGAAGTCATTACTAGAAGACCACATGGGTATTTAAAGAACTGGCTCTCTGAGTCTTCCTTGCTCAAAAGCCTGCAGGTCAGAGGAACAGATCATGCTCCTCTCTGGAGAGAGCAACCGAAGCCAGAGATCTTACTTCTATCAAAGCAAGAATCCAGATAAACCCCAGGTTCCTCATGGAACCAGATTTTGGGGTTGGAGACAGCTGTTTCATACTAAGCACAGATTTATTTCAGGGGGACTGAATTTGTTAACTAAAGCAGTCGATAAACTTTTCCTGTTTCCTCCCAGGCTAAGAAAGCACCTAGCCAAAAGACACATTTCTTCAATTCATAAAGTGTTTCTATGAAGCTCATGGCTTAACAGTTAGCATTCTATCAATCAGTTAAGTCCTCTTTGCTTAACAAATAAAAAAATGTGTTTGGAAAAACAACAGCACATAGCAGGGCTGGCTTTCTGAATTAATATTCCAGTGATAACAATAACAACAGTGATTGCACGTAAGATTTTGTGCTGTTTTTTTTCCATATGTCATTTCATTCAGTCCTTACAGGTGCCTGCCTTAAGAAATACACTTATTTCCTCACTTTATAGGTGAGGACATGAGTATGAAGTGATGTTAACTGACTTGTCCAAATACAAACAAGTTGGTCAGCAGTACCCAGGCTTTAAACTCTTCTGACTGGAAGCATGCCCACGATCCCATCCCCTCTAAACATTACAGTTTAAAAATTAAAGAATGGATCAATTTGGGCCACAAAGGAGTAGGAGTAAATAAAGTGATGACTGAGGCAGAAATAAATTCATTTTTCTCTGAAGTATTGGTTACAAAGAGTAAGGAGTTTAAAATTCACACCTGAATTTAAATTTTTTTATTGAGATAACATTGGTTTATATCATTATATAAGTTCCAGGTGTGAAACATTGTAACTCAAAATCTGCATATACTGCATCATGCTCACCACCAAAAGTCTAGTTTCTCTCTGGTAACCAGCAATCTGTTATTTGTTTCTAGTAGTTTGTTTTTGGTTTTTGTTTGTTTGTTCATTTGTTTTTATTTCATTTTTGTTGTTTTTTTTATGTTCCACATAGGAGTGAAATCATGTGGTATTTGTCTTTTTCCATCTGTCTTACTCACTTAGTATAATAACCTCAAGCTCATCCATGTTGTTGTATACAGTAATATTTCATCTTCTGTGGCTGAGTATTCCATTATATATCTCACATCTTTATCCATTCATCTTTGGATGGTTTTCTTCACTGTGCAGAAGCTTTTATTTTGATGTAGTCCTATGGTTTATTTTTGCTTTTATTTCCCTCACTATAACCAATGTCAAAGAGCTTACTGTCTGTGTGCTCTTCTATGTATTTTATGGCTTTGGGTTGTACATGCCAGTCTTTAATCCGTTTTGAATTAGTTTTGTGTATGGTTACAGATAGTGGGTTAGTTTCCCTCTTTTGCATGTGGCTACCCAGCCTTCTCAACACTACTTAGTGAAGACACTCTCCTTTCTCCATTCTATGTTCTTGGCTCCTTTGCTATAAATTATCCATTTGATTTTGATTTTTAAGACACTGGCTATCAAGGTCAAATTTATTGCATTAAAATGCTAGTGCTAAGAGAGCAGGAAAAAAAAAAGAAACTACTGTGTCAAGTTAGGAAAAGAAAGAGGACCTTAAAACAGCAGGAAGACAAAAACCCAGAAACCATGAAACAAGATGAGACCAGAAGGCTCAAACTACCAATTATGACTGTGGGGAGAGGTGAGCTCCACTTCCCCCATTTAACTATTAATCTAAACAAAGTGACAGAAAAAGATTAGAAGTAAAAGAGTTGCCTTAAAAATACAAGTAAAAGGCACACTGACCAGCGTAGTTCAGTAGTTAAGAGTGCCGACCTGCACAGGGGGGGAGGGCAATGTAGGGATTAGGGGTTTGGGGGCCACAGAGGGAGGTGGTGTCATAGGTTCAATTTCCTGCTTCATTTGTAGAAGGCAACCAATCAGTATGTCTCTCTCACATCGATATTTTTCTCTCTGCCCTCTCCCTTCCACTCTCTCTAAAATCAATGGGAAAAATATCCTCACTCCTCAGGTGAGAATTAAAAAAATAATACAAGGAAAAGGGCAGCCAAGAATATGGTATCATTAATAGCAAATGTTGCAGAAGTCAAAGGAAAAACAACGCATTCAGCAGAGGACAGTTTTTAAATGAAGGTTAGACTCCCAGTGAAGACTTAAGATGCACAGCAGTCATGAAGGACATTAAGATGCCATTCTTAAAACCTGACTTACCAAGTAGGAAAAACCAGTGATAAGTTGACTTAGCTCAACCTCACAAACCACAGACCCTGCTGGTTCAGTAACATTATTTTAGACCTTTGGCCAACATATCCTTCTGCCCTGAGGGCCCAAAACCTACAAACAGTTCCAAGGGGTTTCTTTATTTGCTTCCTTCCTTTCCCCTTCTTTGTGATGCCTGTAAACACACCGCACAATTACAAAGTCGCAGCCACATGCAATATTAGAACAGAGACACCCTGTTAAATCCGTTCCTGACAGCTGCAAGCCCCCTTTAAATTTCAATTATAAGATTAACAACTGTAACCACTGGCAGACTGTTACCACCCAGGGTTCAGGGAGTTCTAGGAACACAACAAGCCACTGGAGGGAGGAAGCCTGGCTGGGAGAGTCTTCTGATCTCCTTACCTGGCCAAACTTGCCTCTGCAACTGAAGGATAAAGTCAAGTGCAAACATGAAAGCCTCAAACCCCAGCAACCTGAGCCATGGGCTTGGAGCCTACATGATCCAGGCCAGTTCCCTTGCTCTCTATTTCTCTTTCATTTCACCTTATTTAAACTTGGAAACCGAGTTCCTCATACCAGAAGGTAGGCCAGACAAAGGTCTGGTGTTCCTTGCTAGTTCTCAGCTCAAAGATGTACTCCAAAAATTCGGCTATAAAGACCAGAACTCTGCTCTCTCACGCTTTGAAACAGGGCCCTCATTCTGCCCCCAAACAAGGGAGGCTGGTAAGTTCCCCTGCCCTGTGCTCTGGTCTGCAGCAGAAGACCACAAACTCTGACACTTGGCTCCCTGGGCCTTCGATGTCCACAGTAAAAAGAGATGGTGCCTGGTTCACTTGAGTCTCCACCTGTGCTCATGCCTGCTGGGGCAGCAGCCAGACCAAACTCCTGGTGGTTCCCAAATTTGGTAACTGAAAAGGCACTTTCCATGTAGGGCATTGCTTCTCAGAATCTCTGTTCCCATCCAAATCCACCCCATGTTCCTTGCTTTTAGGACTTTAACTCCTTCACTGAATTTTTTCAGTGAAGGCCATTTGAAATTAAGTCCAATAGCAAATATTTATTGAGTTTCTATAAAGATCTGGATTCTTCACTGTCAAGGTGCTTAGAATTCTTAGGTAGAAAATTTATTATCTTGGTAACAGTTATGAAGTACAGATAAATGTATCTTTTTTACAAATTATACATTCAAAAGTGTTGTCTGCTAAAGGCTTCATACATCTTCCCTCAGAGTGGATATGGCCATTTGCAGAGTTTCCTAAAAAGAATAGTCTGCAATTGCTACATATAATTCAAAACGCCAGCCACCCATATTGATTCCCGTGATAACTTGGAAAAGCCCCATTTCACATATTAGAATGTTTACAAAGAAGTCCTACTAATTAGCTTGGCTCCCCCAGCCTAGGACCAAAAGAATCTGGTCCAAGAGGAACAGAAGGGTGCATGAGATGGTTTGGAAAATCATGCAGTCTTTCAAGGATTCTTCTTGGCACTACGCATGCCCTCTGCCTACAGAAACACTATAAAACTAACACCGGTGGTTAGGGTTGAGTAAAACTGATGAGGAAATATCACCAGGATGGTGTTTTTTTGAAGTAAGATTATAGAAAGCATGTCATTAGTAGCACTGAGATTTTTCTTTTTGTGTTAAGTTGATGTTTATGGCAAAGCACTTACAACTGTGTGTGTGTGTGTGTGTGTGTGTGTGAGAGAGAGAAAGAGAGAGAGAGAGAGAGAGAGAGAGAGAGAGAGAGAGAGAGAGATCTTTTCCAGACACAGTCACACAGCACTCCTCCAATAACTTAGGGAAGCCCTTCACAGTGTTTGTGAAACTATGCCTGGCACCCAGAGAAAACATTTCATATTACTCCAAGGATCTGCTTTTATAGGACCCAAACCTTTAAACCAGTATTGGTCAGTGCCTAACTCTTATCTGTCTGTAAAAGGAGTGCTAACACTCCATGGAAGACATCCTTATTTGGATACAGTTTGTACTGTATATCAATGTTTTGTTGATAAAATCCTTTTTTAAAATAAAAAAATATTTAAATTCCTAATTAAAATAATTTTTACCTGTGTCTGACAAACAATGGCTCATTTTAAATTTCATCTCTTATTGCTTACAAAATATTTGAAAAGCAAGGAACATGGGGTGGATTTGGATGGGAACCGAGATTTTTAGCAGCAATGACCTACATGGAAATTGCCTTTTCAATGACCAAATTTGGGAACAATCAGGAGCTTGGTCTGGCTGCTGCCCCAGCGGGCATGAGCACAGGTGGAGACTTGATGTATTGGGTAAAAGTTGTCTCCTACAATAATGAGTTATTATTTTTTATTAATTAATCTATACTTTTTAAAAAACTTAATAAATTGTTCTTCTTTCCCCCTTTAACTCCCCTCCACCTGGTTCCTACCCTCTGCCCTTACTTCCTCCCCACCCTCCTCATCCATAGGTGTACAATTTTTGTCCAGTCTCTTCTCACATCTCCCACACCCCTTTCCCCCTGAGAATTGTCAGTCCACTCCCTTTCTATGACCTTGATTCTATTATATTCACCAGTCTATTCTGTTCATCAGATTTTTAATTCACTTGATTTTAGATTGATTTGTTGATAGATATGTATTTGTTGTTCATAATTTTTATCTTTACCTTTTTCTTCTTCTTCCTCCTTTTAAAGAGTGCCTTTCAGCATTTCATATAATATTGGTTTGGTGTTGATGAACTCCTTTAGCTTTTTCTTATCTGCGAAGCTCTTTATCTGACCTTCAATTCTGAATAATAACTTTGCTGGGTAATCTTCATTGTAGGTTCTTGCTATTCATCACTTTGAATATTTCTTGCCACTCCTGTCTGGCCTGCATAGTTTCTGTAGAGAAATCAGCTGGTCTGCATAGTTTCTGTTGAGAAATAAGCTCCCTTGTAGATAACTCTTTTTCTCTTGCTGCTTTTAAGATTCTTTGTCTTTTGCTCTTGGTATTTTAATGATGATGTGTCTTGGTGGGGTCCTCTTTGGATTCCTTTTGTTTGGGGTTCTGTGTGCTTCCCAGACTTATAGGTCTATTTTTTTTACCAGGTGTGGGAAGTTTTTAGTCATTATTTCTTCAAATACATTTTCAGTATCTTGCTCTCTCTTCTTCTGGCACCCCCATAATTTCGATGTTGGTATGCTTGAAGTTGTCCCAGAGGGTCCTTATACTATCTTCAAAAATTTTTTTTTGCTTTTTGCTTTTCCAGTTGAGTGTTTTCTGCTTCTTTGTATTACAAATCTTTGACTTGATTCTTGCATCCCTCTTGTCTGCTGGTAGGTTTCTGTATAATATTTTTTATTTCAGTGTATGTTTAATTTCTAGTTGGCCCTTTTTCATATCCTCAAGGGTCTTGCTAAATTTATTGGCCTTTTCTAGGAAATTCTTGAAAAACTTTATAACCATGGTTTTGAACTCTATATCCAGTCATTTATTTTCCTCCATTTCTTTTGTTTGTGATCTGTTTCTTTGTCTCTGCATTTTTGCTGCTTCCCTGAGTTAGTAGAGTAGCTTTGTGTGCTAGATGTCCTATATGGCCCAGTGGCTCAGCCTCCCCAGTTTCTTGACGTGGGGCACTCTTGGTGCACTCCTTTGTGGACTGTGTGCACAGCCTTGTTGTAGTTAATTCTTGATTGTTATTGGTACTATTGGATGGAATTGACATCCAGGCCAGTTGGCTATGAGGATCAGCTGTGTCTATGCTGGGAAAACTTCCGTGCTGGAGACAGCCTTATGAAACAAGACTTGCAAAATTGCAAAAGCCTCTGTGCTTGGCTTGGATGGGGCAGAGTCTCAGGGCTGAGAAGACAGCCTTGGATTCCTGTCAGCCCTGCCCTATGAGGTCCCCGGGCCTCAGTGTCCCTCGGTAATTGCTACAGTCCTCTGAGTGCACTCGCGCGTCTTCAGACCTCTGCCTTTTGTGGCTCCTCTGAGTTTCCACTTGCTCTTCTCTTTTCCTAGCAGTCCAGACTCCCCCTGTTTGAGTCTGGGACCCCAGGGTCTCACCCGGGACTGGGGTTCAGTGCAGTCAGGAGTTTCTATCTCCCTCCTGCTAGACAAAGTCAGCCAGGTACTCAGCTGCCCATCCTCCATGTGCATGTCTCCATACCTTAGCTTTCTGCAGCTCCTCTGAGTCTCCGTGAGCCCCTTCTCTCTTTCTTTCTAGTTGTAGAATTTCCACTCAACCAGCTTTCCTGTGGTTCTGGATAATGTCCATTTTGTGTTTTAGCTATAGTTTTGAAATTGTTGTGTGAGGCAGCCATTTAAGTGTTCACCTATGCCGCCATATTGGTTTCTCTCTAATCTATAATTTTTAAATTCAAAAAACCTTAAATTTTGGGGGATATATTTGGCCACATCCTGACCCAAACCAACATGAGTATACTTATATCTTTATGTTTCCACTTTTTGTGAACATTCATATATTTCTCTGTAGAAATATTTACATGTTGATTATGGAATACAATCCCATATCCTGTTAAAGATGTTATATAAATTCACGCACCACATTATCTTTCAGAACTCTAGATATTATAAAATTCTGAAACATATCTGGTCCAAAGGTTTTAGACAAGGGATTTTGAACTTGTAAAATGATATGGGCATCATTAAATTTTTCTTTTCTCACTATTTGGTCTTACGGGAAGAGTCCATCTATGCATAGTATTTATACCTAGTTACAGTGAGAACGGGGTTTATTCTCTGGAAAAATCTTTTTCTTAACATTTCCCCAATCTTTGTAACTACTGATTTTTTTAGCCACATTCTCAAGTCAGTTCAGCCTGAATTGCTTGCCTGTTCTGTCCGGGCACTGTGCTAGGTGCCATGAGGGATGCAGACATGAGTAAGATACTACTGACTACTGGTTCGAGCTAAAGACATGTAATTACTACTCATTAAGGATAGGTTGAATGTCACAAAATTGGAGTTATAAACAAAATGCTAAGTGATCAAAGAGGAAGTGATCAAAGAATACATGCCATGGCAGGCTTCATTGAATAGGTGACATTTGAGCTTATGCATTTGTGCTTTTACCAAGATGTTGAAATTTTTACATGTGAATAAGAGAGGGGAGCTATCCAAAGGTTTTTACTGGTCAGAGAAGCCCACAATTTTATTTCTCTTAGAGGATATTATTACATAAAAAAAGAAAATAAGAAATTACAAAGCAAGATTATAAAATATAAGGTATATGTTAATGTTTACTTTGAGTGCTTTTTGCACTGAAAATGCAGTGCAGGAGAATTGTAGTTGTAGGATAATTGTTACATTGCAAATATTGTTTATGTCTAGTCTTTTATGGGAGTGGTCTAGTTTAAAGAGGTATAATGAACACCATCTTTAAATTGCATCAATTATCACTGTGGCTGCATGTATTGACTTTTTGGGAGATAAGATAAATGTCTAAGCTTAAGGGCCCAGATGAAAGTAATACCAATATAAAATAAAAATTTATGAGCTCTATGACATCTCTTGCCTGCCCACCTCACCCCACCCCACTGACAGTAGTTTAGAGGAATCAGCAAGGGAAATGGAATGGTTAGAGAAGTATGAATGTGTGCCATTGTAGACATGGCCTACAGAAAGTGCACCAGCTATACTAAGCTAAGCAGTTTTCTAAAGATGCTTTCCTTTCTATCATTTCTGTGCTTTTCCTTTTCATATGCTGACCACTCCTAACACAAAATGTTCTGCGCCACTCTCAACATCATCCTAGAGAATAAAATCATCTTTCTCTTGTTCTTACTAACCTCAGTGTTAGCTTAGCTGTAGCAATTATCATGTTGTACTATAATAATTCCATTGTATGTGTGTCTTCCCATTCAGGGCATGGGCCTTTTATCTTTGTAAAAGATATCAGAGTTGCTGGCATAGCACAGCTCACAACAAATTAAGTGAATGTATAAAATATAGAAGGAGGCCAGATGGAGGAGTGTCTTTAATGTCAAGTGGAAGAAACTTATATTTTATTTTGTACCTGTATCATTCAGGATATGCTAGATTAGACTGTAATAACAAGCAACCTCCAAAATTTTAGTGATGTGACAAAAATTCATTTCCTGCTCACATTAAATGTCCACTAAAGGCCAGTAGGAGGCCTCTGCTCCTTGTAATCACTGGGGCATCCTGGCTGATGGAGGCTTCATTTTGATGTGTGTTTCTAATGATCATCAGAGCAGCATGGCAAATCACCCGCTGCCTCTTTACATGGCTTCTTAAAGAGTCTGCCCTTCGTCACTTCCATTCACAATGGTAGACCAAAGCAATTCACATGACCATACCTAGTTTCAAAGGGGGTAGGAAAGAACAAACCTATTCTGGAAGACCAGAAGCCCAAATTATCAAGCCAAGTGTACTAATGACAACTACAGCAGAGAATAGGGAGTTATACAAGATTTCTTTTTAAAAAGAAAACCAGCAACATATGGTTGAGCTAATAGATAAAGTGTGAAGGAGTGCATAGATTATCTGAAATTGGATGCCTGGGGACAGTGAACTGGGAGACACATTGGACTCACAGAGAGCTAGAAGTTTAGGGTTCTCTTAGCAGTCTTTGCACTGAACTGTGCATTCACATTAAGCAAGATACTTATTCTGGCTTCGCTTCAGTACTTCCAAGGGGAAAAGAGATATAGCCATGATAATGTATACAGCCTTCCTGTTCGTCTGAGGGTTAATGAAAGTTGGGGGATGAGGCACTTAACTCCCTGTTTTCTATTCAATTCTGGAGAGAGCTGCCTCTTAAACAAAATGAGCCTTTTTCTTTGAGTTCACAGTACATTTCCGCAGTGACAAATTTTGCCAACCTCACCAAAATTTGAGCTAAACCAGGATAATAAGTTGACTATTTATTTTATGAATTGGATGCACATCTTGCCAGTTTTCCAAGTGGTTATGACAACAGAATCCCTCATCTATAATATCCATCCACAGCCCTCATCTATAGCTCCCTTGTTTGTTCTGAAGATAATATATTGATTGAGCCTCTTTTGATGGCATTCTTTCTATGCTTCTCACATGAGGAAGAATTACTGCTGTTTTCCCCACAGGACTTAAAACGACTGCATTTTTACACATGTTATTTACTGTATGCATTCTAATATCAAAATGGTCAATTCATTTATAATCTTTTTAACATGCCTTAGAGAATAAAAGGTCCGTTCTCATGTTTGCCAGAGGAAGCTTTTGTTCTTTCTTTTGCATATAAATTTTACTTTCAAACTCATTAATTGATCTTGCAACCATGAATAGTTAACATTAATTATGCACAATTAGCATATGATAATGTATGATACACATTTCAGGTGAATATTAGATAGCATAATTATATTGAATCTCATTGCGTTCAGCTATGTAGGTCCACAAAATATGATGGATGGTGTGTTCATCTCTACTGAATCCATTTACCTGCTCTAGAGTGATAATTTTTAAAATAAACACAGTTGAAAATAAATGCACGTAAGTTAAATATTATTAAACACTAAGGAATATTTCTAAAGAGTAAGATCTGGAGGTCAGTTGATAATTTCTTTGCTTTGGGCAACATTATTTTAAATGTGTATTATAGGATTTTAGAGCTCAGTTTTAAAATCCTTCAGAATTCAAAGGCTGTTTTATGTTAAGTGTCTGACAGGTAAAATGATTCTTTTTTAAACATAATTCACCTCTGCTCTGCAGGCGTACTATAGAGAACAAAAACATCTATGCAGGGTAACAAGCAACTATTTTTGCCATGTGCAGAATTGAAGATGCTTAAGAAAATGGGAAACCCTCCCAAGTTGTACTGTCGGTCTAAAAAGCACCAGATGAAGGCAAGAGGAGTAAAACTAGGGTAAATTCTCTCACCTGTTAAAATTATTAATAAGAGTTTACTTGTCTTTTCAAATGTTCTCTCATTAGAGCTTTTGAGTTTTCTATTCAAGTAAAATAAGATAGTAAACGAATAGGCTATGATTGAACTTTGACTTTCTAGTTAAGAATTCACTTTTTGAAAAGTCTATTAGCCTCACAAAAATGAGATTCCTTTCTAAAGAATCACAAAAGCCTACCATAAAGATAACCTTATGTTTCCCATTGTGAGCACAGAAAATTACTCTGTTCAGAGTTGTCACACAAACCAATTTTTATACCTGGCCTTGATCTAGCATTAGGCTAACTGCAAAAGTCTCATTCTGCTCTCCTGCCCTCTCTTTTCTTTTGTGTCCTCACATTAACTTTGAGGAAACCATCTTGAGAATTCTTGGCTGATTTCTATTTTAAGAACCTAGTTCAGCCATGATAATTAGTCCCCAGATTGTCTGGAACCCTCTCAGGCATTCAAAAGATTCCAAAGATCTTAAACAAGTACTTCTCAAATTATTT
>PVJN01027168.1:0-28338 GCA_004026805.1 Lasiurus borealis
GCCCATCATATCTACAGCCCAGGCAATCATTCATTCATATTCTCTTTCCCTCCCTACCTTCCTCCCTCCCTCCGTCTCTCTCTTCTTTCTAGAAATTTCATATACAACATGCAGCCTTTTTTGGTCTGGCTTCTATGATGTAGCATAGTGGTTTTGAAGTTTACCCATGTTGTTACAAGGATAAGTAGTTCATTACTAACTTCTGAGCAGTATTCTTTGTATGAATATATGTACTGCATTTTGTTAATCCACTCACCAATTTCCTATGTTTAGCTATCCCATCTAATAAAAGAGTAATATGCAAATTGACCATACCTTCACTACAACCACAAGCCATGCTCACCAGTCATGCACACCAGCCAATCAGAGCAAGTATGCAAATTAACCCAACCAAGATGGCTACAGTCATAGAGAGAGCAGGAGAGAGGCTTGGGTTGCCCCTGACAATGGAGGAAGCCAAGCTTTCTGCAAAGCCTGGTTGGCTGAAGCCTCCACTCAAGGCAATAAAGTTTCAATGTCTGCCACCACAGAGTGAGCAGAAGGCTTGGCTCCACTCTAAGTTACAAAGTTTCAATTGTAGAAGATAAATAAATCCCAGATATCAGGGCCTCCACTGGGTCACTGTGGGCCATGGCCAGCCTGCAAACCACCACAGGCCCCTCACCCAGGCCACCCCAGGCCTAAAAGGAACACCCACTCTGATCCAGGACACCCTTCAGGGCAAACCAGCTGGCCCCTATCCATGCTGCAGGCCTCTATCCTATCTAATAAAAGAGTAATATGCAGATTGACCATCAGTCCCACACACAAGATGATTGCCCTCATGTAGTCAAAAGATCCTGCCCCCATGTGGACACAAGATGGTCACCACAAGATGGCCTGCAGGGTAGGGCAGTTAGGGGTGACCAGGCCCACAGGGTAGGGCAGTTAGGGACAAACAGGCTGGCAGGGAAGCAGTTAGGCATCAATCAGGCTGGCAGGGGAGTGGTTAGGGGATGATCTGGCTGGCAGGCAGAAGTGGTTAGGGGCAATCAGGAAGGCAGGCAGGTGAGCAGTTGGGAACCAGCAGTCCTGGATTGTCAGAGGGATCCCAAATTGGAGAGGGAGCAGGCTGGGCTGAGGGACATCCCTCGCCTTGCATGAATTTCATGCACTGGGCCTCTAGTCCTATATAATTAAGGGCTAATATGCAAATTGGCCAAATGGCGGAACGACTGACCGTTATGATGCGCACTGACTACCAGGGTGCAGATACTTAATGCAGGAGCTGCCCCCTGGTGGTCAGTGCACTCTCATAGGGGGAGCGCCACTCAGTGAGAAGCTGAGCTCATGGCTGGTGAGTGCAGCAGCAGTGGCGGGAGCCTCTCCTGCCTCCACAGCAGTGCTAAGGATGTCCAACTGCTGGGTTGGGCCTGCTCCCAGGAATGGACCTAACATGGCAGTCGGACATCATTGAGAGCTCCTGGACTGCCAGAGAGTGCAGGCAAGGCTGTGGGACCTCTTACCAAGTGCATAGATTTTGTGCACTAGGCCTCTAATTCTAAATAATATTGTTATGGACAATGACATACATTTAGTTCTGTGGACATGTATTTTAACTTCACCTGGATAAATAAATATCCTGGAGTATATTTATCAGATCATATAATAAGTGCATGTTTAAGTTTTTAGGGACCTTCCAAACCTATTTCCAAAGTGCCTGTATCATTTTACATTACCATACATAAGGGTTTCACATTTCTACTAATCCTTACCAACAGTTGGTATTGTCAGTCTTATTTTATTACTGCTACTCCAGTGGGTGCAAAGTGATACCTCAGTGCAGTTTTAATTTGCATTTTCTTAATGATTTTTTTCACATGCTTCTTAGCCATACACATATCTTCTCTGATGAAGTGCCCATTCAAATATTTTGCTCATCTTTAATTAATTTTCCTAGCTTATTCTTGAGTTGTAAAAGTTCTTTACATATTATTTACACCAGTTCTTTACATATTATCAGATATATAATTTGCAAATATTTTCTCCCAAAATGTAGTTTTGCTTTTTATTTTTGTAATGGTATTTTTAAACTTTAAAAGTTTCTACATGTTTATTAAGGCATAATTGACAATAAACTACACATATATGATGTGTATAACTTGATAAGTTTTGATATATGTATTTGCCCATAATAAAACATCAACATTAAATTAACAAACATTTCCAAGGATTTTATTTTTTATTTTTTTGCTTTTGCATTTCCTTAATGACTAATGTTGAGCATTTTCATGTGTTTACAGAGAGTGTTCATTCAAATTATTTATTCATTTTTAAAAAATGGGATTTTTTGTCATTTATATATTTTGATACAAACCCTTTAATGATATATGTAATTTGTAAAGATTTTCTCCCAATATGATTTTTTTTAAATTCTTTTAGCAGTCTTTAAAAAATGATTTTAAATTTTTATAAACTCTAACATATAAACTTTTTTATAGATTATCTTTAATGTCATATCTAAGACTTTATTTATAAATATACTTATTTTATAAATTGTATAAATGTACCTGTAATGAATAATGTGACAGATGTGAATTGAAAGTCTTTTATTTTAAAAAAATTAATATTTAATTGTTCCAACAGTTTTGTTAAAAAAAAACAACTGTCCATTATCTAGTGAATTGTCTTTGTACCTCTTTTAAAAGTAAATTGTCCATATATATGTGGGATTATTTCTGGGCTCTATTCTTCTTTTCCATTTGTCTATCTTTACACTAACATGACACTTTCTTTATTACTTTATCTTTTAAAATATATTTTTTATTGATTTTTTTCACAGAGAGAAAGGGAGAGGAATAGAAAGTTAGAAACATCGATGAGAGAGAGAGAGACATCGATCAGCCGCCTCCTGCATGCCCCCTACTGGGGAAATGCCCGCCACGAAGGTACATGCCCTTGACCGGAATCCAACCCAGGACCCTTCAGTCCACAGGCCGACGCTCTATCCACTGAGCCAAACCGGTTTCGGCTATTACTTTATTTTTATAGTAAATGTTAAAATCTGATAGTATTAGTCCTTCAGATTTTTCTTTGAAAGTTGTTTGGTTACACCAGGTTATTTGTATTCCCATATGACTTTTATTTTTATATTATTTTATTTTTATTAGTGACAAAGGATGAAGTTGTTAAAGATACTTGCTATTCCATTTTCACAGTAGGGAAACTGAGCCTGAGGCAAGACTCCTAGCCTAGTGCTAAGAGAGCCAAGCTGTTCCATCCATGACAATAGACTTTTACCCTCATGACAGTTGTCTTCACTGGGGGGGGTGGGATGGAGGGAGTAGGAGATGATTTTTAGAGTACTCAATACATTTAAGTGGATATCAAATTCACCAATGCATCATCTAAAATACAACCTCCTTTGATTTTGCCCCCTTTGATTTTTTCTCTACCTGTTCAGTTTAATCTTTTATTAAATGACTTTGCTGGACTTAAACACTCTATCTCCCAACAGCTTTAATCATGTCTCCACATAGTTTCTCTCACCGACATAGGAGAGGATTAAAGATGAAGAGCAGCAACACGCTTGATGAGGTTTAACCTAGTCCTGCAGAGAGCAGCTTAACTTGCCTTGGCCAGGGCAAAGCCTTCTCCCTACCACTCTCTCCACAGATCCCTGCACTTTTGCACAGATCCCTATGTTCCAAAGGGCCATGCTAGAATTTAAATCACCTGAGGACTGTGTCTGAATTCTCCTTACTTACTGGTTTATCTCTAGCTGTTAGTGCAAGAGCTAAACTAGAGCACTTCCTTTCCCTGGCCAGTGTGGCTCAGTTGGTTGGAGCATTATTCTGTACACAAAAGGTGGTGGGTGCCATTCCTCTTCAGGGCACATGCCCAGGTTGCAGGTTCAGTCCCTGGTCAGGGCATGTATGGGAGGAAGCCAATTGATGTTTCTCTCACACTGATGTCTGTGTGAGTGTCTGTTTGTCTGTCTGTCTGTCTCTCTTCCTCTACTCCTTCCTCTTCCTAAAATCAGTTTAAAAATCTAAAAGCATTTAAAAAAATAAAATGAACTACCGTAGTTTCTCAATTAATGATTATTGAATGGATTCATAAATTAATAGAATGGCCCTAGCCAGTTTTGCTCAGTGTATAAAATGTTGGCCTGCAGACTGTAAGGTCCCAGATTTGATTCTGATCAGGGACACATACCTTGGTTGCAGGCTTGATCCCTGGTCCTGGTCATATGTGTGGGAGACAATCAATTGATGTGTGTATGTCTCTCTCCCCCTCTCATCCTCTCTCTCAAAAAATCAATGGAAAAATAGCCTCCAGTGAGAATTAACAACAACAACAAAAATTAGAATGAATATTAAAAATCTGACAAGGAAGTTTAGCTCCATTGTCCCTGAAAATTCTTTAGATTTGATGGGCCCATAGCACTGGAAGTCAAGATTTCTGAATGGCATTTCCTATCCTTCCAGCTCTGGGGGCCATTATGGTGATTGTGAATCCTATCTAATAAAAGAATAATATGCAAATTGACTGTACCTCCACTACACCCACTAGCCATGCCCACCAACCATGCACACCAACCAATCAGAGCAAATATGCATATTAACCCAACCTAGATGGCTTTGGCCACAGAGAGAGCAGAAGAGAGGCTTGGATTGCCCCTGGCGATGGAGGAAGCCAAGCTTTCCACAAACCCTGGCTGCTGGAGGCCTCCGCATAAAGCAACAAAGTTTCAATGGCTGTGTGAGCAGGAAGCTTGACTCTGCTCCAGGCTACAAAGTTTCGATTGTAGAAGATAAATTAATCCCAGATACCAGGGCCTCTGCTTGGGTCACAGGGGGCATGGCCAGACTGAAAACCACCACAAGCCCCTTGTCCAGGCTGCCCCATGCCCCAAGGGAACCCCCACCCTGATCTGGGACACCCTTCAGGGCAAACCAGCTGGCCTGCACCTGTATACCAGGCCTCTATCCTATCTAATAAAAGAGTAATATGCAGATTGACCATCAGTCTCACACACAAGATGACTGCCCCCATGTGGACACAAGATGGCCACTATAAGATGGCCAGCAGGGAATGGCAGTTGGCAGAGACCAGGCCTGCAAGGGAGGGCAGTTGTGAGTGATCAGGCCAGCAGTGGAAGGCAGTTATGGGTGACCAGCCTGGCAGAGGAGGGAAGTTGGGGGTGACTGGGCCTGAAAGATGGGCAGTTGGAGGGGGACCCAGGCCTGCAGGAAAGGGCAGTTAGGGGTAAACAGGCTGGCAGGGGAGCAGTTAGGCATCAATCAGGCTGGCAGGGGAATGGTTAGGCGTGATTAGGCTGGCAGGCAGAAGTGGTTAGGGGCAATCAGGAAGGCAGGCAGGTGAGCAGTCCTGGATTATAAGAGGGATGTCCGACATTCATCCCCCTCCATGCACGAAGTTCGTACATTGGGCCTCTAGAAAATACATAAATATAAATATAAATGTAAATATATATAATCATAAATTCTCCTTGAATTGAAATTTAATGCAATGTTCCATTAATCCCATTTTAAAGATGGGAGAAAAAAGGCATGAACATCATGTCAAGCATTTAAAGCCCCTCATTAGTGACTTGAAAGGTAAGTGTCCAGCTGACAGACATTGAACCTCTACTGCCCAGTTTTCTTCTAAGAGTAAATAAACTGCCCAGATGACTTTAGATTACATTTAATGTAATTTTGGTATGGGGGCTATCCATGAGCAAAAATAAAAAATAAAACAAAATTTTAGTCCACAAATCTCATCCCACATGAAAATGAATTCAAATGAAATTTAGACTCAAATATGAATCTAAAACTACAAAATCTCTAGAACAAGACATAGAAAAAGTCGTTGGTGACCTTGGGTTAGGTAAAGGTTTCTATTTTGTTTTTTAATTTCCATATGCTTCATATTATTTTAATCCCTTTGGTCTTCTTTCACTGCCTTCATTTATTTTTATTTTTTTAATTAATTTTTTATACATATCTCCCCATTTCCCCCTCCCTCCCAGGCATACCCCAATCCCCCAGTGTCTATGTTCATCGGTTATGTTTATATGCATACATACAAGTCCTTTGATTGATCTCTTATCTACCTCACCTAACCTTAATCTTCCTGCTGTAATTTCACAGTCTGTTTGATGTTTTACTGCCTCTGTATCTATTCTTTTGTTCATCAGTTTATAATGTTCTTTATTATCCACATATAAGTGAGATCATGTGATGCTTCTCCTTCATTGACTGGCTTATTTCACTAGGCATAGGCTCTCCAGTTCCAACCAGGTTGCTGCAAATGGTAAGAATTACTTCTTTTTAATGGCAGCATAGTATTCCATTGTGTAGATGTACCACAGTTTTCTGATCTACTCATCTGCTGATGGGCATCTAGGCTGTTTCCAAATTGTAGCTATTGTAAATTGTGCTGCTATGAACATAGGGGTGCATAAATCCTTTCTGATTGGTGTTTGTGATTTCGTAGGATAAATTCCTAAGAGTGGGATTACAGGGTCAAATGGGAGATCCATTTTTAGTTTTTTGAGGAAACTCCATATTGTTCTCCACAGTGGCTGCACCAGTCTGCATTCCCACCAACAGTGCACAAGGGTTCCTTTTTCTCCAGTTGCTTTGTAATATAGCTTGAAATCTGGTATTGAGATCCCACCTACTTTATTCTTCTTTCTCAGAATTTCTGTGGCTATACATGGTCTTTTCTTGTTCCAGATGAATGTATAAAGAATTCTTTCTAGGTCTGTGAAATATGTCATTGGTATTTTAATGGGTAGTGCATTGAATCTATAGATTGCTTTGGGTAGTATGGACATTTTAATGATGTTGATTCTCCCAATCCATGAGCATGGTATGCTCTTCCATCTGTTAACATCTTCCTCTATCTCTTTTTTCAGTGTCCTGTGGTTTTCTACATATAGGTCTTTTACCTCTTTAGTTAGGTTTATTCCTAGGTATCTTAAAATTTTTGGTGCAATGGTAAATGGGATTGCTTTTTTAGTCTCTCTTTATGTAATTTCCACTATTAGTGTATAGGAATGCCACAGACTTCTTATCATTAATTTTGTATCCTGCTACATTGCCAAATTCATTAATTAAGTCAATTAGTTTTGGAATGGAGTCCTTTGGGTTTTTATGTACAGTATCATGTCATCTGCAAATAAGGACAGCTTTACTTCTTCTTTTCCAATTTGGATGCCTTTTATTTCTTCTTCTTGTCTAACTGCAATGGCTAATACTTCAGTACTATGTCGAACAGGAGTGGTGAGAGTTGAAATCCCTGTCTTGTTCCTGTTCTTAGGGGAAATGGTTTTAGTTTTTGCCCATTGAGTATGATATTAGCTGTGTGTTTATCATATATGGCTTTTATGATGTTGGGGTATGATCCTTCTATTCCCACCTTGCTGAGAGTTTTTATCAATTGTTTCTAGAGACATTAGCCACTATTCTTATTCCATGCACTGAGCCTCTAGTTTTATATAAAATGCAAATATATTTTATATTATATGTGAGAGCAATAAAAACTCTAAGAAAATAAATTTATAAATTTTATTAGGAGACACCTTTATTGCAATAGAAGTAAATCTACTCAGTTTAGGATATCAGAAACACAACACATTTCTTTGGTGAATTATGAAAATGTAAAGATTTAAATAAACTTATATGATTAGTTTTTCAGTAATTTAAACTATTAAAATTTTTTGTTGATTATAAATACATACATATAGTATATTAGTAACCCATATATATAGATTAATCAAATAAGTTATAAAACAGAAATTTTCTAAGTAAATTATTTTCTAAGATAAAGATATCTGATTTATACCTTATAATAGACAATAATTTACTGCTTTGTTGTTATTTATAATGATGAAAAAGAAGTAACTGAGTATGTCTCTGGCAGCTGAATATATACTGAGAAACATGATCGATTTTCATAGAGCTTGAGGTTCTAATTGTGATCTACTGAACTGAGTCTGGCACTTGGAAATAGGAGGTCTGAGTCTAATAGCATGTCTGTCTCTACAGCTATGTGAATCTTCATAGTCTTTCCCATTATTGGCCTTTTGGGATTTTAACTGGCAAAAGCAACTAACTTCTACACCTACCTAAATAGTATTATTATAATGCTGAGATGAAAAAAGTTATATGTAAGGTGCTATACTATTATGAATTACATGGAGAAGGTCAATAGGGGGAGGGGAAGGAGACAACTGTAATACTGTCAACAATAAAGATAACTTTAAAAAATAAAACATGACTTAACACATGCAATATGCATAAAATTAAAGGCTGAGACAATTTTGTCTTTAGAAACCAATGCTCCTGCTTTATAAAGCTTCACAATGACTGTCTTGATAAACTTATTTATTATGTCACAAATTGAAATTCTTTTATCTAAATGGATTAGAGCCAAGATTACTCACCTAATTGCTTTTTGACATAAACCGAATTAAGTTATCTCTCCAAGGGAAGAACTTAATCTAACAAAATAACTTCTATAAAATCAGTCATATCAATTTATTTTAGTAACTAAACATGTAGATATAGTAACAATTACAGATTATAAATTTATTTTGTATAACAAACACTCTACAATTCAACTATAGGAAGACAAACAATCCAATTAAATAAATAGAAATAGTCCCAGTGTACCATGCTAGCAAGATGGTATGCTACAGTCCACCCTTCTACTTAGCTTAAAATTGTGGTCACTACTTTAGGCATGACAAATTATATAACCCAAAGTATTTTCAGATTAGCTGAGGGGGCAGTTTGGGGAGAAGAGAGGCGAGGAGAGGACAGAAGGAGAGAAAGTGGGGAGAGATAAGTGAGGAGAAGAGAGGAAAAAAGAGGGATAGTGGAGGGGAGGAGAGGGAGAAGGAATGAATCTTGGGAAATGTAATATAACAAGAGAGTGCCTCTTTAGGGAAACTAGGCCTAAACTGATGTCTGAGCAGGTGAATGGAGCATGAGCAGGGAGTGCCAGGATGTGAGGTATGTTAATGCAAGCCCATTCCTCATTAGTCTGGTCTGCCTCTCCTAAGATGCATATAGGAAGAGACACACATTAGGTTTCCCAAAAATATTTCTGAATGAAACATCATCAAGTGGAATTTTGAATAAAATAAGGGCATCTTAAATGACAGTGCTTCTGGCTGATTTGGAACTAAGACCTTATCTAGAGTGAATTCTCAAAACTGCAAAATCATCTGGGTATTAGTATAAAAATTCCTGCATTATAGTAATATATGTAATAATATTTCAAGCTCTTTTTAAAATTCTCTTTTTCGTTTCATTTTGCTGATGAGAAAAGAAGATAAAACTTTATACTCATTGGAGAGAGACAGTTCATTCTGTCACAGCTGCTGCCTGTGAATCCAGTGAGAATGACCGATCTAGAAGGGGACTCTCCACACTCATCACAAGCAAATCGAAATGAGATCCAAGGACCTATTCCTCTCATGCTGTCTGTAACTCCTTTTTTTGTTTGACCAGGATGCATGGTCTAGAGAGTTTTCTTCTCTGTTTGCTTTGGCATTAAATCTATAAACTTTCTACGAGGTCTCACTAAATTAGAGTCCACAAGATTTATAGAGGGAAGAATTTAACACCACTAAAATCTTTCAGAGCTTCAGTTTCCTTATTGATAAACTTGTCTAATAATATCATCTATTTTTTGGCATTATTTTGAGCTACTGCCTGAGAAATGTGTTTATAAATTGCACATAAGTGTTACTTATTTCTGTTAAAATCAAATTATGTAATGAATTCATGTAAACATAAAACTGATTGTTGTGATTATGAAAGAGAATATCCCTGCTCTTAGAAAATACACAATTAAATATTTAGACATAAAAAGCCATGATATAAGTAACATTATCAAATTACTGGTATATAAAAATAAATATTTGTTAAATACAATAGGGAGGGGAGGAGAGAGAGAGCAAAACCACAAATGATCTATCATTTGAGTTAAAGGTTATATGTATGGTTTCTTTACTTTTTTTTGCAACTTTTACTAATATTACTATAACAAAGTTTGTGGCTTAATTTAATTTTACTAATTGAATCTTGTCTGAGGAAAACCAATCCAATTATACATGCAAGATCAGAAAACGTCTTAACTGACCTTAGAATCTAAAACTCTATACTAAGCAAAATTATTCCATTATTGAAAGGGTTATAAGTTTAATTGACTAAAGCAGTATAAAATAATCATAGAAACTGATCACATAGCAACTCTATGCAATGCCTTATGCAAAGCATTGGGGATATGAGGACTCAACGATGCTGTTGAGAGACCAACCTCTGATTATTGGTAAAGGAGCTCACAACTCTGAGAGCCACAGGGGTTCAGTGGTGAGGTATGTACTGTGGGCATTTGTGGTCAGAAAGTCTTTATGTTGGATCTGAAAACTAAGTTAGGCTTTGAAATATAATTAAGACTTATATAATATGCAGAAGCCTGGACCATGTTATCCTAAAGCAGTGGTTGGCAAATCGAGGCTCACAAGCCACGTGTGACTCTATGGCCCCTTGATGTGGCTCTTCCACAAAATACCATGTGTGGGTGCACACATACAGCGCAATTGAAACTTCGTGGCCCATGTGCAGAAGTTGGTTTTCAGCTCTCAAAAGAAATTTCAATCATTATACTGTTGATATTTGGCTCTGTTGACTAATGAGTTTGTCAACCATTGTCCTAAAGCATAGAGAAGAAGCTGTCAAAGATGCCTGGTTCATGTCAAAGAGATTCAGAAGCTAAATGGAAGATATTCCTACCGACCAAGAGTGAGACAATTTGAGGTTAAATAGGAAAATTACAATAGTTTTAAATATGTTCATAATACTAAAAAACAAAGAAATGAAACAAAACATAATTGGTAAGCACTGGAAGATACTAGAGAATCAGCTCATTACTTTGAAAAATGCTTTATCAATGGAAAGAATCAAATATTTAGTAGGACTTTTCTTTGTGAACCACTGGATAATCAGAGAGTAGAGAGATAGTTTGCCCTCTAGACATATTTCACCTAATAAATGTAGAGTAAGTGATAAAATTAAAATATTATAATTTTCCAACCATAAGTAAGGTAATGAGTGCAGGTATTGATGATCAAGGCTGCTATCATCACAAAAAGAAATTGTCCAACATTACGTCACTTATGATAGAGGAATACCATATCACTTATGAGATAGTCTTGCCAAAAACATCATACTTAAATCTGATCTAACTACTCATTTAAATGAAACACAGAGATGAGAAGAACATATTAAATTACATCATGGAGAAGTAATAAAATCCACTGGGAAATTCTTCAAGACAAACAACACTGTTTCCTTAACAAATAATTTAATGAAAGCAAACAACAAAACAACAGAGACAGAAAAGGATATTATAGATTAGTAGACACGTAAAAGCACAGGAGCCAAAGGGAATGTGTGAGCCTTTATTTGGATCCTGACTAAAGCAAATTATTTAAAAAATTAATAACTTTTATTATACTGTGGGAAATCCAAATGACTATTTAATGACATTATGAAATTACTGTTAAAGAAGGAAAGAGGGGTGGGGAGATAAAAGAGGGTGAAGGGAAAAGAAAAGGTGATAGAAGGACTCTTGACTTAGGGTAGTGACCACACAATACAATGTATAGATGTGGAATTATACACCTGAACCCTATACAGTTTTATATTTACCAAAAGGAAATAGGTCAATAAATTCAATAAAAAGTTCAAGAAGCCTATAAAAAGGAAATTACTGTTAAAACTTGTAAATGTGATAATGGTATAGAGGTTATACAAGAAAATGTTCTTACCATTTAGAGATACATATTAAACTTTCTGAAATTGCTTCAAAATCATAAAGAAAGGGGTCTAGCTGAAACAAGATTGGCTATGAGGTGAGCCAGTTGGTGTATACATAGAGATTCCTTATCCTATTCTGTATACTACTATTTGTTTGAAATTGTCTTTAATAACTTCTTTAACGTGTCTGACTACAGTTTCTTTATTTTACATAAAGGTAAGTGAAGTATATTTTTCATGCCTACAAATAAAGACATGTGTTATTTATACATATCTTTAAACTTTTTAATACCTAAATAAAAACTTGTTTAAAGGGTAAAGTCCTAGAAATTAAAGTTATTCATTCACAAATGATGTCTAGTATTAGATTTTATATGCTTGAGACACTATTTTAAGAGCTTTAATTTATTTACTTCATCACAGCACCATGGATTAAGATAATTTCCCCCATTTTTAGCTAATAAGTTGGCAGAACCAGGTTTGGACCCAAACAGTTCTACTCTATGGCTCAGGCTCTTGAATTTTAGTTTACATTTAAATTATGTACCTAATTATCATCAAGTTCCCATGTTTTAGGCAGGATGTAGATCAAAAGAAATGAAGAAAGGCTACTCCAGAACAAGGTAAAGGTAAAGTAAAGGCACAAACATAAGGACCTGCAAGTTACTTAGTTTGAGTCAAGCACAGGATTCTGAACAGGAGAAATGCTGTGAAATGAAGTTGGAAAGTCAGACAAGACTGGATTGTGACCTACCATGAAGGATAAGTTAGCGATGACAGCCTTCAATAACCATTTGGGAGGCACTGACTCTTTGAAGTGGAAGATTGACACTATACTTTTTGGAAATTAATGGAGAATAATCTGTAGGAAGAATTATTGGGAGGGTTGATATTAGAAGTAGGAATTCAATTAGGAGGCTACTCAACAGGTTAGGCAAAAGCAAGAAAGGCTAGAGTTTAGGGTCATTGTATGGGAATGAAAAAGAAGGGCAACTATAAGAAATGAGATGCTACAGAAGCAAGAAATAGAAATAAGAGTTGACAGAAATGACAAGTATTGGGTGTGGGTAAAACTTGGGAGGGTAATAATGTCATCACTGCTAACAGAAAAGAGCAAAATGCAGAAAGAGAATCAGATGTGAGAGAAAAGAGGAAGGATTTTGTTTTGCACACAGTGAACTAAATGAAATAAATAAGCCATCCAAGAAGACAGATCTAGTAGATAAAAAAAGGTAAAGTGGACTGAAACTCAGAAAGAACCCAGGTGTAGGGTGTAGTTTTGGGACTGAGAGGTGATGGTTGAATAGATAAGACTAGTTGAGACTGCTGAAGATAAAAGGGATGACAGTTTGGCTGGAGTCTCTAACAGTATTTTAAAGATACATGAATGTTGTTTTCTATTAATTTCCATTCCTTTAGCACAGAACTCAATAAACTCTCTTGTTTGATTCATGAAGAAATATGAGGTGCTAACACCTCTTTTCATAGTGTTTTGATTTCCCAAATGATCCTAGTACAGCATTTATTTATTAGTAGTGAGAATGGTTTGATTTCTTACTGTCCCATCTGAGAACCAACTAATAGGAAAAGGACAAATCTCAAAAGCAAGCTTGTAGTGGAGGACTAAAGACTCTTTCAGATAATTCAGACATATAATTCTATTTTAGATGGAGGCATCTTTATTTTCTGGCCTATATTTCTCAATAGTTATAGTGTCACAATTCACTATTGAATTGTTAGTCAAGTCTAACCAATATGAGAAGTAGAGAAAATGACAAATAACTTTTTACTTGCCTCTAACATAATAAATGACTGATATAAATAAGGCTGCAGTTAATTGAGAATGAAACCATAGGAACGGAGAAAGAAAACTGTAACAATGCTGTACTTTTAAATAATTTCTAATTTAAGTTTAAATTTTTCTTTAAAAACTAAAATAAAGATCTGTTTCTTACAGCAAGGCCAATAGCAAAGCATTGCTGTCTTCTCCAGAACCCATAAGAGTCAGAATACTTAGTCTAAAGCTTTAAGGATCCAAATAATTATCTTTTTTTTTCTTGGTTTATTCCTCCCATGTCAAAACTTGATGTTCATACTTCATTTCAAACTTTTCACATTTTCCATTTATTGCAACCTTGGGCTGAGAAAGCCCATTATTTGACTGGATTTTATAGGGTATTAACAACTCTATTCAGTAGGGGTTCTCTACAGGAGAAGGAAGAATATTAATCAGAGAGCTGCTAAGTAAGCACAGCTGGGAATCCTTATCAACAATCAAGAACCAACCCCACAGGGCAGTTAAACACAGCTGGGAGGCCTTCTGTCAGATCCAAGTCTTAGCAGCCAGTAAATGGAAGAGCCATGATATAAATGGCAGTGCTTATGGTTTTAACTTTTAGAAAACTTCACAAGCTTATAAGAACATTGATGATTTGCTCTTTGTGAAGCAAGTAACCAGGCAATTCTTTTAAAGACTTTAAACCAGCAGTGTGAGATTTGTTTTAATTTTTTTTCAACCATCATAGTTGATGCTTCTCAGTAGGAAATGAACTTTCCTTCAATGTAGCCTTGTACCTGTGCCACAAATATGCAAAAGGTGCTACTGTTTGTACTACTACAATGAAAGAAAACGGAAGGAAATGTAGAGATAGGGTTATTAGTTAATAATAGAATTTCACTTTTTTATAATTCCATTTTTGAGAAAGACTATAGAATGAAAAATAACATGACAAAGGGTTTTTGGTTTGCTGTCTTTCGTGTTGGTATAGCTAGTGGTGCAGTCAGATAAGAATCCGTTATAATCACTGAGTTCATCCATAGGCCATAAGTGGACATGTCTGGGGTGATGCTTTTGATTTTGAACCACCAAAATGATTTTTTTTAAAACACCCAAAGTCCTAGCAAGAGGAGAGGATTTCTAATGAACAATTGTGCTCAAATCTCTACTCTACACATTATAATGTAATAGCCTCCATTTTGCTACTACAAAGTTAGAACTGGGAGACTTGGCATAAGACCCACAAAGCTCAGTGGCTTCTCATGTAAATCCAATGTGGGTAGTACAGATCAGGACTGGTTTAAAAATAAGTGTTCCTGGAAGAATGTTTTTAAGTGGTTATAGCCACACTCTGCAGTCAGACTACTCACCCAGCTAGCAGATTTCAGTCTAGATAGGACTTGGGTGTGGACTACATTATGTGGCTAGGATTATAGATTAAAATAACCACTCCTTTCAAATCTCAGTTGTTGTGCAAGAATTTCTGAGTTCATTAAAAGACAAATTTCACTGCACATGCCTAGACTTCTTCTCAAGTAGATCCAGGAACTTAGGAGAAACAGACATTGCTAAGCACCCAGGAGGTTCTGATGTCGTTGGTCTGTAGACCACATTATAGAACACCGAATATAATCTAGGCTCAATGCCTTTCATTGAAATATATCCATTGACAAAACAATAACCTCAGCTTAAACTGAAACACATATACCCTCACTTTTCTGAAACATGAAAGGAGAACTTTTTTATACACAGTATTTCTGTGTCATTAAATACTTTTACAGAAGGATTGTTATTATAGTTATTTTTGTTGTTATTTTTTCCCGTGCTCCTGGGCAGCTGAATCACCCTTGACAAGTCACAGTACCCTGAGATGTTTCTGTGGCAGACAGAAAAATCATCTACCTGGCACTGCATCCAGGTGCAGAGTGAGTCAGCATGACCGATGTTACTTTTACATGACATTTTTCTATGTAAATTCTTTGAACAAAAAACAACGTAATTAATTGTAAAGGTTGCTTTCTTCCTGCCTTCATAGACTGTATTACTGAAAAAAAACACACTTTTCTATTTTTATTTTTCTTAACTAAGCAAAACAAACATATCCTAGCCCTAGGTTACCAGAGCAAACTCTTTAAGTGGAATACAACATGAAGAAAATGTATGTTTTAACAAGGCCCTGAACTGTGTTTTCCAAAGATCCTAATGGGCTCATTGTAATTGCTATAATCTATTAAATTCAATTTATGTAGGTGGAAAGCCCTTTAATAAGCATTTTATGATAATATGCTTTTTAAGATGTCCCCTGATATATATTATACACACTACTGAACCATAATGACTATTAACACATAAAATTAATAATACACATTTTTAAATGGCCTAAACTTTCAAAGACACTCAGGAGAGAGATACTTTTCTGAGTAAAGTTTTTGAAATAAGAGACATTTTTTACAGTTTTGTGTACAAAGAAATAGAGGATTAAGGAACTTTTGAAGATGTTCAGTAACGGTGAAGGGTTCTAGAACCCCTGACTCTGCTTTTCCCTCTCTATGATATGTTTCAAGAGGTCCTAATTTTTTCTGATTAAGCTCTGTCTCCAACAGATCTAAATGCAAAGCTTCTGAGTCTCCCCTCATCATTTGTCTCCTCTTCTAATGATGCTGAATGCACCATTGGACCATGGACCTCTGTGTGGCAGAAAGGGTGCTTCTATTGAGAAGAAAAAGTAGAAAATGACTCTACTGCCTATCTGTTTGACATTAGTCATTCTCCATGAACTCATTTAGAGTCTCTTCCAATATAAAGTCAAAACCTGGCTAACTTAAACAAGTGGAATCATTAAGCTCAAGATTCCAAAACCATCCCACAGAACAAAACTCAGGTAAAATACTTCTAACCTTGTACTATCAAAATTTCAATAGTGAGCAGTTCATTTTCAAGTCTTCTAATGCCCAAGGAAGGAATATCTCCTCTCAAAGATATAGTTTCAGGTATACTTTATGTGTGGACTTCAACTACAAGTAGGGAGACCTGTACCTACCCAAATTAAATTAAAAAAAAATTCCCTTAAATATAACCAGCTCTTAAAGTAAGCCCTTAAATTAACTCAGTAAAATTAGTAAAATGTACAACACATTTGATTCCTTCATTTGCATTAATTAGATCTTTAAAGTGAAGAAAATTATGAGTCTCAAAAGGAAAGAAAGGTTTTAGGGCTGGTTGCAGATAACTCCACAGCAACATTCAACACTCAATAATGTTAGCAGACTAATTGCTAAAATGTCCTCAAGAAAACAAAGACTGACCCAAGAACTATAAATCCAACTAAATTGTCATTAAGAATAGGAACATTTTTGAGGGGCTACCCACATAATCTGCATATACATTTTTCATGAACTTAAAATTTTTAAATTTATTTTATAGAGAGAGATTGATTTTTGCTGTTCTACTTGGTTGCTTTTTGTATGAGTCCTCATCAGATACTGATCCTACAACCTTTGCATTTGGGGGCGACACTCGAACCAACTGAGCTATCTGGCTCATGAACTTTTTGGGAACAAAACTAGATGATAAGCATCAGCCAAATAAAAGAAAAACACTGAATATGTACACAAAGACTGAACACAGATTCTATTTAGCTATAAGATTAAAAGAAAAAAAAGAAAATTTGGGTATTGTGAATAGAACAAAATCTAAATATAATATTAAAAAATGTTAAAATTACATGTCTAACAAAAATTGGAAGGAAAAGGGAGAGAAAATGGAGTGGCAATATGAGTGCAAGAATTCCTTTATCATTTGTGATGAGGTATTTAAAGATCATCTTAAAAACATATTAAGCAACAAAGACTAGCATATCAATAAAACCAAGATAAAAAGAAAAATAATGTACTTCATTTAAGTCAGACAATTGCAGGGATGGAGGAAGTGGCAACATATTAATTCTGCCATCCCAGAGAAGGAAATAAAGATATTGAGGGGAGAAATAGACAACTTAATTTATGACTATCACCAAAGGAACAAAACTTTTGCTAAATTTTGAAGAGAGATACAAAAGAAAGCAATAAAAAACTAATTAAACCACAATTTAAAATACTTCCCAAAGTAATTTATAGTTCCTATTGGCTTTTTTGACTAGTTCTTAACAATATTTAAAGGAAGAAATAATATATATATTACACATACTCTTCTAGAGAACAGAAAAGGAGATCACAATTTTCATTTTATGAGCTGAGTACAACTCTGATACTAAAATCTGACAAGGTAATTATAAGAAAAGAATCACTTGGGTTTTTCATAGACATATATGCAAAAATCCTAAAGAAGATATTAGCAAAGTGGATCCAGTGATGTAAAAAAAGGATGCTACATCATGAACAAGTAAGTTTTATTATAGGAATCCAAGTCTAGTTTAACATTTAAAAATCAATCAACAAAATTCACCACATAAATAGAAAAGAATGAAAATCATATTGTCATTGCGTCAGTTTCAGAAAATGTGGTGGTGGTGGTTGTTTCTTTAATCCTCATCAGAGGATATTTTTTTCATTGAGATTGGAAGGGAGGGAATAGAGGAGGGGGAGAAAGAGAGAAACATCGATGTGAGAGACACATCAACTGATTGCCTCCTGCACCTGGACTCAACTTGGGATAGGGAGTGAAATGCAACCCAGGTAGGTGCCCTTGTCTGGGAATGGGACCCTGATAACTAAGCAGGGCAGAAAATGCATTTTTTTAAATTTGAATATCTGAATAGGTATTGAGGGAATAACTCAGAAAACTGTGTTCTTAATATCCCTTTTCTAATAAAGCACTCTATAAAAACCTACAGCATATTTAATTATGAAATACTAAATTATTTTCCCCCTGAGTTTAGAAATAAGACAAGGGTATTTACTATAACCACCTCTATTCAATATTGTACCAAAAGTCCTAGCCACTGTAATATGGCAAGAAATCCAATGAATAAGCCCTAGGATAAAAGAAGTAGAACTGTTTATTCATATATAACACACTATTAGAATTCATTAATCATATAGGTTGCTGAATAAAAGATCAATCAACAAAAGGTGGGTAAAGGGAGCAGTAAATGGGGACATCTGTAATAATGTAAAATATAAAAATAAAGTTTAAAAAATTGTTAAATAACATTAAAAACATCAAATAGTAACAAATATTATAAATGTACTTAATAACTCTATACTGAAAATGACATAACTAAGAAACAGTAAACACCTAAATAAATAGATATACTGATTAGATGACTGTAAGCTATTAAAAGATAAATCTTCCCAAACAATCTATAGGTTGAAAGAAAACTTATTCAAAATCTCAGCAGGTTGTAGGTATATAAGTGTAGAAATAGAGATGTTGACTTTAATATCAGTATGGAAGGGCCAAGGTCCTAGAATACTCAAGATAATCTCAATTTGGATTACTTGATAAAGTTTAATTTATTCTCTTCAATGATTCCATGATACTCTATGATATAGATGTACCATAATGTAGTCAAATGTTTTCCTGTTGATGACTATTTACACTGTTTCCAGTTTTTTGCCACTACAAATCATGCACAATAAACACCACTATATGCATGTGATATACTTTGTACAAGTCAGTTTCAAGAAATTTGCTAGATAAAAGAATTATTTAAAATTTTAAATGCATGCTGCTAAATTGCTTTCCAAAAGAGGCTGCTGCTCTCCGCATACCATCAGCAATGTATGGGAATGCTTTTGTCTTTAAATCATATCAAGCAACAGGTGTCAGGGTGATATGTGTAGTCATAGCTCATAATTGCTTTAAATTACATATCACTGACTACTATTATATCTGAACCTTTCATATGTTTGCTAATGTTTTGGGTTGGCTTTAGAAAATTACTCTCCATAAATTTTGTTTACTTTAAAATATTAAAATTTTCATCTTTTCTCATCAATTTTTAAAAACTCTTTGAAAAGTACAAATGTTAATTGGGTGCCATTAATCACAACTTTACCAGAACTACCACTTTATAATTAATGTTTGTTATAGTCTCTCAGCATTGAAATGTTTATTTTTATATATCCAATACAATTGTCTTTTATTACTCTATAGTCCCTGAGTTAAAAATCTTGGTTAGGTATACCTTTCCCCCTAGCTTGTATATATGCTAAATGTTTTGAGTTTTACATAATTCCTTCACCCATCTTGAATTTATCTATAATAATAAAAGCATAATATGAAAATCGACTGAATAACTGAACAACAGAAGGACTGTTCATCCGGACGACTTTCCGGACGATCATGCTATGACACCCACTGGCGCCAGGCCAGCCAAGGTAGGTACTATGTGATTGGTCAGCATCTGGCCATTGCCCCATGATCGCACTGCAAAGGGAGGCCCAGGCCACCAGCAGATGAGGTGATTAATCAACTGAGAGGCTCTACAATCGCCCCAAAGAGGGAGGCTCAGGCCACTGACCAGCAGGCTGTGACGGGTAGGAGGAGCCTCCCTCTGCAGGGGTGATCCATAGAGGAGCCCCAGCTGGGTCAGCGGGACCTACCTCTTTTGGGGGATTGATCACGGGGCTCCTGGACTGTGAGAAGCATAACCTAGGCTGAGGGAACCTTCATCTTGAGTGCACCAATTTCATGCATTGGGCCTCTGGTATATTTATATTCACAAGTAAATTTACTGATAGCTTTCATTTTATTTCTTATTGAATTTGATATTAAAACTTTGCTGACTTCTTTGAAGCTGTCCATATTTTATTTTTTTAAATGTTTTTATTGATTTCCGAGAAAGGAAGAGAGAAGGAGAGAGAAACATCAATGATGAGAGAGAATTATTAATCAGCGGCCTCCTGCACACCCCCTACTGGAGATTGAGACCACAAGTGACCACTTGGTGCATGGGTTGATGCTCAATAACTGAGCCACATCAGCCAGGTTTTTTTTTTGTTTTGTTTGTTTGTTTTGTTTTCTTTTTAGGAAATCATCTATTTTTCTAAGTTGTCTAATTTGTTTCTTTAGAAGTACATGAAGTATTCTTTCAGAATTTTTTTAGTTCATATACTATCTGTGTTCAAATTTATACTTATAAATTTATTTTCTTATTCTAATTTTTCTTTTCTATTTCCTTAACTGAATTTTATTCACTTATTTTATTGGTAATTTTATGAAACCAGTTTTTAGATTTGTTCATCTTTTTTACAGTTTAAAAATTTTGTTTCATTGATTTTTGCAATTGTATTTACTAATTCCCTTCTAGTATTTTATTTTGGTATATTTGAAACTCTTTTCATTATTGTATAAGATAAAAATTTATTTCCTGAAACTAATATTAGTTTCAGTTTTCCAAAATTTATGAAGCATTATTTGCAATAGCCAAGATATGGAAGCAACCTAAGTGTCCATTGTATATATGGACATTCAACAACAAAAAAGAATGAAATCCTGCCATTTGTAACAACATGGAACTTAGAGAGTATAGCTTTTTTATATTTCACTAGAGGCCTGATGCATGAAATTCATGTAAGAGTAGGCCTTCCTTCCCCAGCTGCCGGCACCGGCTTCCCTCTGGCTGGCAGGCACCTGGAAGCCAGGCTTTCCTCTGGCCACCAGCAGGCACCTGGGACCCAGGCTTTCCTCTGGCCACCAACAGGCACCTGGGACCCAGGCTTTCTTCTGGCCACCAGCAGGCACCTGGGACCTGGGCTTTCCTTGCACCCTTGGCTTTGTCTGGAGGGTTGTCCAGAATGATGTCCTGCAGGATGTACTGTCTAATTAGCATATTAGGCTTTTATTATTATAGATTATGCTTTTATTATGAATGCTTTTTCTTGTTCATTAATTTCTATTAATTTCTCTTTCCATTTACTTTTTAATTTAAAGGTTATATTTGGAAGTGTTTTTCTTCTTTTCTCGGTTTCTTTATTATTATTTATATCCTTAAATATGTCCTGCAAAATGTCTGCTTTTTTAACTTAAATTTTTCCAAGGAACCATACATTTTTCTAAATATTCCATAACATCATAAACATACAAAATAACTATCTATTAGATAAATAATTATCTATCTCTTTTTCCATCTCTCTCTCTATATAGATAGATGGATAGATAGATAGATAGATAGATAGATAGATAGAAAGATAGATAGATATGACAAGCCATCAACCTAAATGAAGATATAGCAAAGCTATAGATGCCAACTCAAATTGTACAAGAAATTTCTATTCCTCAAGAACCAAAAAAGGAAATGACAGCAGCAAGACTCTATGTTAGCCCTAACCAGTTTGGCTCAGTGAATAGAGCGACAGCCTACGGACTGAAGGGTCCCAGGTTTGATTCTGGTCAAGGGCATATACCTTGGTTGCGGGCACATCCCAGTAGGGGGTGTGCAGGAAGCAGCTGATTAATGTTTCTCTCTCATAAATGTTTCTATCTCTCTCCCTTCCCCTCTGTAAAAAAATCAATAAAATATATTAAAAAAAGACTTTATGTTAATTCGCACCCTGATCAGAGGTAATACATATGAATCCCTGAAAATTCTTGTGACAATTTGAGGAAGGGGATCCTAAGAAGACTGAACACCTCGCTAGTTCAGTCTGTAAAATGTGGGGTTCTTTGGTAAATATGACTATTTATTAGCAGGTAAAGCTAGGAATTCACAACTTATGCTTTATCATCAAATGCTAAAACTTTGGCTATATTTCATGCTTTTTCTTTTCTTTCTTCAGTCAAATGAAGGATAAAATACTTTAGATTAAGTTGCCTTCGGATCTTAACTAGCAGAATAGAAACTAAATCCATTTACCCTCTTAAGCTAAAACTTTCAGTTTTATAAATGGCAAGAATAAAGAAAATATGAGAGCTTCAGAAATTCCTGGGAAATGCCAAGCAAAAAGCTTACCTAAAGTCTCTTTAAGCCAGCGTGAGTCTTTTGAAGGGACATCAGTTTCTCTAATCTTTTGTCTGGAGACTTCACATGGATCTTCTAGCAGGAATATTCTCCCCAAAATATAAAAGTTCCCTACCATAATGATTGCTTGCTTGGAGGTCAGGTGGTGCCCCTTCCGGGTGAGTGAGCTAAACATGCCATCAGCTGAACTCTCAGAGGGAACCTCTTGATGTTATTTCCTGGCGATTCTTCTGGTTGAGCACTCTACCTGAAAGTTTTTAAAAGTTCTTTTCCTTTGTTCCTCTGGTGGTCACTTCTTTTCATTTTGTTTCACAATATACCCACTCTGGTTCTCTATTCATCCTGTGGTTTGTCCCTCTGTGTGCATTTGAATAAATTATTCTATTTGCTTCTTCCTTGTTCTGGAGAACTACTTATCCTTCAAGATTCACTAATGAAACATTACATTATTCATTTTCCTCTGCCAGAAAGAGTTAAGCACCCCCTTCTCTTTCTTCTCACAGCATCCTTTATCAATCATCCCACAGTTCACACATACTCTTCAGAAGAATGTTCTGTCTCTCATCTCTGTTAATCTTGTGCTGAACATAATATCTGGTATACAGTAGGTAGTAAGTGGTCAAATATATAGATGACTGAACAAACAACTGTGTTCTAAAACCTGGCATAAGGTTTGAAAAAATATCAATATCATGTTGAATTATGGTTGGCATCAAATTGCTTTGAAAATACAGGGAAGGCTTTTTTAAATTCACTGATTCTAGATAACTACCCTTGAGACAAAGAAAAACATTAGGAGAGGAGAGGACATATTAGAGACAGATATTAAGAGCTAATGGAAATTAGTCACTGATATAAATTTCTGAGATTTTGGAGAAAGAAAAGCCAAAATCCAGTCATGTTTTATCAATTAAAAAATATACATGAGTAATGAGTAAGTGGGTATTGATCCCTGGAAAAATTCTAGAATTAATTATTACACAACATTGTTTTAAGCTATTAGTAAAGAATATTATTATGAAGAGGGTATATCACATTAAAAAACACAAAAATTATGCTTATTACTTCAGTTAGACATTTAATAAAAGTTCTTAAGATGTGTTGGATAAATGTGGTTTAAACTGCAGTGAAGTGAGCAAATGATTAAATAAAAATATTTATTTTCACTTCATTCAGGTTTAGTTGTCACCTAGAAAGAGGAGTACAGTGATGTGCCACAAAGCTTTGTTTTATTCAATATTTATATCAGTTATTCACAAAGACCCAAAACTTATCTATACAAAATTCATGGCTATAACAAAGCTGAGAAAAGTGAATATTGCAATAGATGTCAGAATAAAGAGTTAAAAGTTGACAAGTAGAAACCCTAGGCTAAAACCCCAAAACAAAAGTTGGCACATATAAATGTAAATGCTTACATTTTAATTCAAGAAAACAAATGTCTGACAGTAGTATAGACCCTTTATATTCTGAGATTCACTCTAGCTGTAAACATTTCTGATTCTAGAGGTAATGGAGCCTTTTTCAGGGGAATCCCTCCAATCAGTTGGAGGTGGAGCCAGGATTAGGACTCAGCTCTACTAAATCCCAGTTCCTTTACTTATTTACAATGCAGATTTTATTCCCTGCTCAAAACACACTAGAAGAACTCTGTATACGTATGACCATCACAGTAACAGGGCACTGATGAGCTATCGTATCATGAGATTAAGGCTGTGAGAAATATGAGGATCTATACACCAGAATCCAAGGGGCACAATGGAAAAACCTGGAATTCTAACATGATTTAGCTCACCAAAAGGTTGTCAGTCACTTGGAAAAAGGAATAATCTGAGAAGGCATTCTTCCAAAGACTTATAACTGAGATATGTTGGTCAAAATAAAAAGCTTTGGATAGATTTTGGCTTAAAATAAAGTACTTAGAATATTTACTATTAGCCTTAATAAGCAGAGCCTAGATGACCACCTGTCAAAAGCTGAATAACGAGTCAAAGTGGATTACCTCCTAAATTCCCTCTTACCTAAGTAAGGACCCTTGATTTGACCAGAGCCTACTGGTTGCTATTGTGTGACTCAGTCCTTTGATTTTTACCAGAAGTCAATTCCATGAATCATCTGTACACACAAGTAAACCTTAAGTGGAGGAAGGATCACTATCAGAGAATCCCTGGAACATAGCCAGTGGGTGAAGCCATCTGCATTGCCACACTCCTTCCCAGGGCTGGACAAGTGCAGGTACTTAAAATAACACTCCACAAACTGTTTGCTCAAAGCATTAAATGTTTTAACCGTTTTATCTTTATTTTTTATCTCACAGTATAATAATTGGCATAACAGGAAAAACAACAAAGAGAAATGTAGAAAAGACAAACCAAATATGAATTGCTTTCTGGATCTTGTCTAATTCATCCTCGACTGCTATTAGAACAGATCATTGAGGGAGGAATTAGTTATAAGGCTTAAAGGGGATTGTGAAGATTAACGAGGAAAAGTAAGAACCAAGAATAATTTCTATAAGAAATTAAACTATGAAGCAATAGATGTTCATAAGCCCAGATGAGAACTTGTCACACAGTCATTGCACAACATCCACTTAGAACAGCAGCTGCACCAACACCTCTGTTTTTCTGTGCAGTGGAATTCTGTCATTTAAGTCTGGTGGGACACACTTGTTCAGCAATTACTATACAGTGAATTGCTTTTACACTGAATGTGAAAGAGGTTCACATGCCAGTGGCTTCTAAATAAAAATGCACCTGTCAGCTAATATTTGGTGATGGTGTATTAATTATCTTCCTACCATCTGGAATGCAGCTTCTACAAAGTTTTAGTTAATAAAATATATTAACTTAGATTTAGTGAAAACTGGCAATGATGAATATTTGATTTTTATGCTGAGCAGAAGCAATTGCTAGATTAATTTAAAAATCCATTTCATTAAAAAAATTAAAATATTTTTATACACTAAAATCTTTTATCAAATGAAGTTACCTTTACCTCACTCTTAATTTGAGTACAAAAATCACTCCAGAGTCAGTTGTTCATTCATTCATTTATTTATATGAAAAATTCTCTTCCTTTCTTAGAACTTCCTGAAATAAAAATAGAATGTACTAGTAACCTGAAAAGTGAAACAGGAGTAGATGGGATGAAAGAAAGAAAGGTGGAAAAGGAAATTGTTGGAGGTGGAAAGATGAAGGAGAAGCTGAGGAAAGTGAAGCCAGGGGGATGTGGAAGAAGTTGAGTCTATGGCATAGACAGACCCTGGAAAAGAGGGTAAGATGAACTAAAACATAAGAGTAGAAATCTGAGAGAATGCTAGAGCTTAGAATGAAGAAACAGAATAATTGGAATAAAGATCAAAATAAAAGCAAGCCGGGCCATTGTAGCTCAGTGTTTGACCTATGAACCAGTAGGACATCCCTTGAGAGCTCCTGGATTGTGAGGGGGCAGGCTGGGCTGAGGGGAACCCCCCCCCCCAGTGCATGAATTTTTATGCAACAGGCTTCTAGTTATATAATGATTGTCTACTTAACTCCATTATGTGCCCCCAAATTTCCATTTCTTTGTCCCTAAATTACATACAATAGGGACTGAATAAATTTCCTTGACAAAACCAACCTAAGGTCACTATGGTCAAGGGTTCCAAAATTCTACTATAATTGCAACTAAAAATTAGGACATAATCAATAGACAACCTTTAACACTACTGCTAACTTAAAGATACCATAATAGCTGGTATTAAAAGAACTGCATTATTTTATTTTATTGAATCAGGAACTAAATAGCACCTGTTAGGCACCGTGTTTCACAAATAATTAAAAATCAAAATATGCTAACTGTTGTATTCTCTGCACATCCTATATAATAAAAGGCTAATATGCAAATAGACAGAAAGGTGGGACATCTGAACAACCAAACAACCAGTTGCTACTATGTGTGCTGACCACCAAGGGGCACATGTGGAACATGGTGGATGTTGGCAGCAGGCAGCAGAGCGTGGAACATGGCGGGTGTTGGCTGTGGCAGGATGGTGGAGCAGGTGAATGGGGGCGCCAGACCAAGGCAGGATGGCTGTCGCTGTCAAGGGGCGAGCCTCTGGTGGTTACTGAAAAATCTTTGCTCCTGCATGCCGAGGTCCTGCCCAGCGCTCACACCTGCTGCCAGCACCAGAGCCGCCACTTACACCTGCTGATGCCCAGCACTGGGCATGATTGCTTGGCACCATCAGCAGGATGAGCAGTGGCTGTGAATAGCAGCTGCTGCCCCGATCTCCCCTGAGGGCTTCTCTACCTCTTGTTGCTCCTGAGGGGCAATCAGGGCAGTAGCTCCTTCTCGCTCCTACTGACTGCACCAATCCAGCTTGCACCACTGCTGGCACCAGCCATAATCACTCCATGTCCTCAGCGGGTGTAAGTGGGGCTGGCACTGTCAGCGTGTGGGAGCAGCAGCAGCAGGAGCATGGCTGTTGATTGATAGGGGACCAGGGGCCAAGGTGGGAGGGGCCTTTTGGGGTGCAGAGAATGGGCTGAGACCTGCCTCTGTGCCCACTGCAGCCTTACAACCCACAGTTCCTTTTAAGGTGCAAGAATTCATGCACTGGGCCAAAACCAGTTTGGCTCAGTGGATAGAGCATTGGCCTGTGGACTGAGAGGTCCCAGGTTTGATTCTGGTCAAGGGCATGTATCTTGGTTGCGGGCACATCCCCAGTAGTGGGTGTGCAGGAGGCATCTGATTGATGTTTCTCTCTCATTAATGTTTCTAACTCTCTATCTCTCTCCCTTCCTTTCTGTAAAAAGTCAATGAAATATATATTAAAAAAAGAATTCATGCACTGGGCCCCTAGTTATAGTATATTACTAAATATATTAATGTTTTATTTATTGTCATTTTTGAAACAATTCCAAGGGCCATACATATAAAGTTCATTTTGATCTTCTAACTCTACTTCATAAATTTAATAGCAGGAATCTGAAAAAGTAGGGTTGATAGTGAATCAAATGAATCCAAATAATAATTATCAAATATTTCAAAATGAAAACCACTAGTTAACCTTGTCTACACTGCTCTTCTCCAATATGGGATTAATTAATTGAATTTTCTATGTGCTATGCATTATGCTGTGTGCTGGAGAAAAACACATAAACAGAAATATATGGTTGCTGGTCTCATGCTGGTCTACTCTAACAGAGGGAGATGGAGAAAAATGGATAGATTTAAATGATAATTTGGACATAAAACTGATGGACTGAATATTGTTCAATAATATTAATGGTGACAGCTTTGTCATATTCTTGATTTTAATTGGAATAACTTAATATACTGTTATTACTGATATTAGGATGACATTCCTTAGGAAGTATAAGACAATTTTGACTTTAAGTCAGCTTGGTCTGTATTTTCCTTTTCTTGATCAAGAATATTTCCCAATCAAGTGCCTCATGACTGCTTTGGACACTGGTGTATTAAAGTTTTTTTCAATAATCCATATCCCTTCCAGCTTCTGCTCTATTGATGTTGCCCGCTTCACAGCCAGCTTTATATGTATATGTATATATACGTGTGTGTGTATATGTGTGTGTGTGTGAGAGAGAGAGAAAGAGAGAGAGAGAGAGAGAGATTAAAAAAAACACACATTAATTTGTTGTTCTACTTATGTATGTATTCATTGGTTGATTCTTGTATGTGCCCTGACTGGAGCTTGAACTCACAACATTGGTATATTGGGATCAATGCTCTAACTAACTGAGCTATCCAGCCTAGGCCACAGCCAGCTTTTGATTTTTTAAAAATATATATTTTATTGATTTTTTTACAGAGAGGAAGGGAGAGGGATA
>PVJN01027169.1:0-28338 GCA_004026805.1 Lasiurus borealis
CTCCCAGTCTTCTAAGCCTCCCGGATTCGGGGAGATCGGGATCCCGCGCCTAGACCTCAAACCGCCCCCCCACCCCGCCCCACACAACACCCCGCATCATAATAATTTCCTTTTCCCGTCGCCGGTCCCTTTCCGGGGGATTCATCTCCCACGCAGTCGCCTGAGCAATTCTGCGAGCGCCGAGCGGTCCTTCCCCAGCTCCCGCGAGGGAAGTCCCCATCCCCGTGGGGGAATTTACCCGCCGCGGAAAACAGGAAAAGGTCACGCGGGCGGCCCCGCGCCATCCGCGCCTCGCTCCGCCGCCGCCCCTGCACCCGCGCCCCATGGCTGTCCCGCCTGCCTCGGGGGGGGGCTGCTTGGCGACCCGGGCCCCAGAGGGAGGCTTGGCTGGGAGGAGGCACGCGGCGCGCCCCCCCCGGACCCCCCCCCAGGCCCCGCGCGGCGGCCGGGACGGAGCGGGGCGCGCTCGGAGCGCGGCCTCCCCGCGGCCGCCGGTGCACATGGTCCCGCGGGGCGCATTGTTCGGCCGCGGCGTGCGCCTCGCCGGGCCCGGCTCGGGGGGCGGCGGGCAGGTGGCGGCCGCGTGCCCTCACCTTTGGCGCCGAGCTGGAAGTCGAGCGTGCTGTGCCGTGCTGCTGCCATAGTGCGGCGGGGCCCTGGGCCATGCCTGGCGAGGCGGCCTCGGGAGACGGGGGGTCCGCGCGAGGGCTGCGCCGGCGGCTGGTGGGGCTGCGCCGCGCCGGGGAGGCCGAGGAGACGAGGTGGGCGGGGCCGCCGGGAGCCACCCGGGGCGCAGGGGCGGGGTCGGGCCCGCCTCCGGGAGGGAGGAAGCGCGGACGCCCGCAGCCCCGAACTTGGAGCGCAGGGGTGAGGCCTCGCTCCGGCGATGGTGGAAACGTGGGCGCCGCGCTCCCCGCCGTGCGTCACCAATGGCCGCGCCCCGCGCCCGGGATCGGGCGGGCGCTCCCGCCAGCCGTTAGGTCACCTTAGGTTTAAACAGCGCGGCGCGACTTCCGGGGGGACCCACCCGCTCCGCGGCTCCCAGACCGGCCCCCGAGCCCAGGCCCCTCTGATCTCCCGGCCCAGGCCGGAGAGGAAAACGCCGGACCCACCCCGGAGTCTGAGAGTCCGCGCTGCCGCCTTTTTCCTTAGCTCTTCCCCTCCTGCCGCTCCGCCCATCGGCCGGAGGATGGCCCTGCGGAGGCCGGCGGCCGCTGGCGTTTCAGGGCCGGAGAGGAAAACACCTGGGCGGCCAAGTCGCCCCCATTTTTATGCCCCGTGAGAACGGGGGAGCGGCGAGCGAGGGGGAACGTTGCTAGCGCTGATGTGGGAAATTACAGATTCCCGAGCTGCGCCTCCATCCCTGATGCTCCAGCCACGCAGGGAACCTGCCCGCTCGGCGCTCGTCTCTGGCTTTGGTGCGGCTGGGGTTCCACAAGGTGTGGTGAGGGAACAGCCCCAATGGCTGCGCCTCAAAGCGCGCCTTTATCGCGGGGACAGAACCTCGGGGCACAAGCCTCCGTCCCGCCATCACTCTTCTATCCCGCCATCACTCTTTTGTGCCCGTCTTGCCTCTCCGCACGTGAATTGCTGTACTGGCTGGACAAATTTTATTTTTATTTTTTAAAATATGTTGTATTGATTTTTTACAGAGAGGAAGGGAGAGGGATAGAGAGTTAGAAACATCGATGAGAGAGACATTGATCAGCTGCCTCCTGCACACCCCACACTGGGGATGTGCCCGCAACCAAGGTCCATGCCCTTGACTGGAATCGAACCCGGGACCCTTCAGTCAGCAGACCCATGGTCTCTCCACTGAGCCAAACCGGTTTCAGCTGGACAAATTTTAGATCAATGAAGCCTCATACCTCCACAAAACCAGAAGAACCTGGTGTTAAACTCATCTCTCCTGCAGGCAGCCACTAGTCCTGTTTTGCTGAATCTTTCCTTCCTTCCTTCCTTCCTTCCTTCTTCCTTCCTTCCTTCCTTCCTTCCTTCTTTCCTTCCTTCCTTCCTTCCTTCCTTCCTTCCTTCCTTCCTTTCTTTCTCTTAATCCTCACCCAAGGATATTTTCCCATTGATTTTTAGAGAGAGGGAAAGACAGAAGGAAATAGCAATATGAGAGAAACAAGTCGATTGGTTGCCTCTGCACAAGCCCCAATCAGTGCCCATGGGAGGAACCTGCAACCTAGGTGCCTGCCCTTGACCAGAACCGAACCCGGGACCCTTTGGTCTGCAGGCCGGCACGCCATCCACTGAGCCAAACCTGCTGGGGCTATCCTTCACTTTTCTACAAGAACTGGGCACTATCTTCACAAGTCGTCTTCCACACACCGTTCTGTTAAGAATGGAATCCCCTTGCTGAAACCGGTGTGGCTCAGTGGACAGAGCGTCAGCCTGCGGACTGAAAGGTCCCGGGTTCGATTCCGGTCAAGGGCATGTACCTTGGTTGCGGGCACATCCCCAGTGGGGGGCGTGCAGGAGGCAGCTGATCCTTGTTTCTCTCTCATCGATGTTTCTAGCTCTCTATCCCTCTCCCTTCCTCTCTGTAAAAAATCAATAAAATATATAAAAAATATATTAAAAAATTATATATATATATATTTTAAAAGAATGGAATCCCATTTTGGGCATTAATTTTTCCACCCACAGCCACCTGGTCGCTCTGGATGTTTCCCTTTCTCCTGCGGTTCCCAGGTTCTCAATCGCCTGTCGCTGCTGTCTCAGCTTTCAGCCCTTAGACCGCAGCCTGCAGCTCCTTCGAGCTTCCTGGGACACTGTTCGTTCTTGCTCGCCCGGGAGTCAGGTTACTTGGAACACGAGTTGTCCGGGGCCACAGGGAACGGCATTGTGGCTGCACCGGCTCCAGCCTCCCCCCCACCCCCCCACGCGGCAGCAGGGTGGCCTCCGGAGCGCATAACCTGCGCAGCGAGCGGCACATGTCAGGGCTCAGAGGAGCCCGCACTGGGCTCACCGCGCTGCTTTCTGAACAAGGAGCCTGTGTCTGTTTTGTGTCGCCTGTGAGTTATGTAGCCGGTCCTGCTCGGCAGCTGTGTCCTGCTGGGCTCCCGCCTCACGTTGCCGAAGCAAAACAGCCAGAGGTGACAATCCGGGAGCCGCTTTGCCCCAACTAATCGGATAGCGGATAGCCGGAACGAAAGTGGAATTTAACAAAAATGCGGCGTGATGTGCAGGACATCGGAGATCCATGGCCTCTCTAATGAGTGGCCAGGTTATCGTGATCTCTGAACGCATAACAATCCGGCCACTCAGTGTGTGTGTTTATATACAGCGGTACCTCGAGATACGAGTGCCCTAACATACAAGATTTTTTAGATACGAGCCGTCGAGCGAGCGATTTTTGCTTTGAAATACGAGCAACAGTTGAGATACGAGTCATCGCGTGGATCGGCTGGCTGCACACGACCCACCAGTTTACCGTGACTTGAGCATCTCATAGTTTCCCACGCCTCAAGGTTACGGAACGAATTAAACTCGTATCTCGAGGTGCCACTATATTAGAGGCCCGGTGCATGAATTCGTGCCTGGGTGGGTCTGGCCAGACTGCTGGTTGAACTCCTGGTCGAGGGGACAATTTGCATATTAGCCTTTTATTATATAGGATATACACTGAGTGGCCAGATTATTGTGCGTTCAGAGATCATAATAACCTGGCCACTCGATGTATATGGAACTGATGTTGGGGTAGCTTTAGGAGTTATTGAAAGAATGTCCTCAATGCATGTGTCACCTAACCCACATGACACAATCCGGGCAAGGTTGTTGTTAAAGGTAAGACATGGACAGGAACCAAGGGGTTGAGGCCTCTTTAAATCCCCTCCTGAACGATGGGTACCCATTTGGGTCCTGGAAGCTGTTCTCACTGCCTGCGTTTTATAATCTAGGCCCCGGGCTTCCAGGCTAGTTACAGGATGAATAATCCCTTTGTCTGCGGGAATTGCTTATGTTACAGTTTCTGGAAATTGCCAGAAGCCTGCAACCAAAAACCAGGAGAGAGCCAGCTATAGCCTGCATTCTGGAAGCAGCCTCCTGATCAGCACGATCTTGATTCCCTCTCATCATAGATGTTTCTATCTCTCTCTCGCTCTCCCTTTCTCTCAATAAAAATATATTTTTAAAAAGACCACTCTAGAATCATGTCTGAACATGGAGAACATGTGAACCTGAGCTGTGTGCAATCACACACGTCACCAAACATCCCCCAGCCTGGCTAATGAGTGGCGGCTGCTGCTTTGCCCATCACAGCCTCTGCCCAGTCTTCCTGCCTCCAGATGGCATTGATTAAGGCGCCCAATCAGGGGATCACCCTGCCCCCCGTCCTGAGCAATGCCCGGCGTCCTTAAATGCCCCCCCAGACACCTCATACGGCCCCATCCATCCTACCTGTGGGCCTTCCTGACCCCCTCTTGCGGTGGTGCCCCAAGGTGTGCGTTCTCCCTCGCTGCAAGGCAGAGCAAGCCTGCTTGTTCAACTCCACGTGTGTTCCTGGGCGGGGGGAGTGGGGGGTGTGACTAGAGGGCAGTGCCAATCGTGACTAAAATGAAGTCAACGCTGAAGGTGAAAAACCACAGGTTTAGTGCCAAAAGCCACATTCACCAGGACCCACCTGCTTAGTCAGCCCAGCTTGAACATCTGCAACAGAGTTTTATTGTTTTATTGATGTCAGACAGGAAGGGAGATGGCGAGAGGGAGGGAAACATCCATGATGAGAGAGAATCAGTGATCAGCTGCCTCCTGCACACCCCACTCTGGGGATCGAGCCTGCAACCTGGGCATGTGCCCTGGACCGGGAATTGAACTGTGACCTCCTGGTTCATAGGTCGACAATCAACCGCTGAGCCACGCCAGCTGGGCTGCAAGCGAGTTTTATAAGCTCTGAGGAGGAGCCACGCTGTCCTGCAGTTAGCACAGTAACTACCAACAAGGAAGAAGGAAGTCAAAACGGGAAAGGGCCTCCTTTAAAAAAGAGAAGGCTGCCGAAACCGGTTAGGCTCAGTGGATAGAGTGTCAGCCTGTGGACTGAAAGGTCCCGGGTTCGATTCTGATCAAGGGCACGTACCTTGGTTGAGGGCACATCCCCAGTAGAGGTGTGCAGGAGGCGGCTGATCAATGTTTCTCTCTCATCCATGTTTCTAGCTCTCTATCCCTCTCTGTAAAAAATCAATAAAATATATTTTAAAAAAAAGGTGGTGGTGGCAGAAACGGGGAGACAAAGTGCTAACTGGACAGTGTCCCAGGCTGTCGGATTCCAGAGGCCAGTCATTGTGCTGCTGTCCCCAACCTTCCTGTGAAGAGAGGTCAGGGGGTGGCAGCCATGAGCAGCTGCACCTGCCATCAAAGCCAGAACTTTCGGTTTCACTGTGTGTTTTTTTTTTTTTTTTTGCTTTCACCAGTCCACTGGGGACCCTTGGAGACATTCCGCCTCCCTGCCCACTGTGCGCAGCTGTGATGAAGTCACTTCCTTTCTTTAAAAACCTGGCCTTCGTCATTAGGGTGTGAGTGGCTGACAGCAATCTGGATGGCTCCCCCGCTGGTTTGCAGATGAAGTGGGCTTCCCCCCAATAGTTAAACACAATTACAGTGGTACCTTGAGATACGAGTGCCCTAATATACGAGATTTTTGAGATACGAGCCGTCGAGCGAGCGATTTTTGCTTTGAAATACGAGCAACATTTGAGATACGAGCAACATTTGAGATAGGAGTCATCGCGCGGATCGGCTGGCTGCACACGACCCACCAGTTTACTGCGACTCAAGCGTCTCAGTTTCCCACGCCTCAAGGTTACGGAACGAATTAAACTTGTATCTCGAGGTGCCACTGTACATTTCTGACTAAAAGGAGTGAACTGGGAGGGGCCCGGAATCGTTGGCCCCGTGTTTCCAGCTTAGCTGCACACTGGGTCGGCGGGAAGTGGCAAAGCCTGGCCCTGCTTTTGCCCCAGCCCATGGAGTCCAGCCTGGGCATCGCCTTGTTTAAAAAACACACACACACACAAAAAAAAACACACAAAAGAGCCCTAGCTGGTATGGCTCAGTGGATAGAGTGTGGGCCTGCTGACTGAAGGGTTGGATTCTGGTCAAGGGGACATGCCACGGTTTTGAGGTCAGTCCCCAGTAGGGGGCATGCAGGAGGCAGCCGCTCAATGATTCTCTCTCAACATTGATGCTTCTATATATATCTCTCTCCCTTCCTCTCTGAAATCAATAAAAATACATTAAAAAAATAAAAACAGTCCTGGCCAGTGTGTACAGTGATTAGAGCATTGGCCCATGAACCAAAGAGTCTCTCATTTGATTCCTGGTCAAGGGCACCTGGATTGCAGGTGTGGGTGGCGGGGAGGGGAGGCATGCAGGAAGCAACCAATCAATGTGTTTCTCTCACATGATGTTTCTCTTTCTGTCCCTCCCTTTCCTCCTCCTTCCACTCTAAAAATCCATGGGGAAAAACACCCTCCAGCAAGGATTAACAAAATAACAAGAACAAGCAAAACAACAGGAGATGCCAGTGGAAAGCCACAGGTGCCACTGTCAAATCAGGAAGCGGTGCGGCCCTAGCCGGTTTGGCTCAGTGGATACAGCATAGGCCTGGGGACTAAACGGTCCTGGATTCAATTCTGGTCAAGGGCACAAGCCCGGGTTGCGGGCTCGATCCCAGTGTGGGTGTGTGTGCAGGAGATGACCAATCAGTGATTCTCTCTCAACATTGATGTTTCTCTCTCCGAGGCTCCAAGCCCCTTCGGGACTCCTGATTTTTCCCCCTGGCACTCCCATTGCTTGGCACCATGCCTGGCATAAGGCAGGCCCTTAACATTGGTGTCTTTCGAAATGAACTGAGGAATAGAACATTGTGCTCGACACTCCAACAACCCCAGGAGAGACCAAGTTCTCTGAGATCAGGTCAGGTGTTGGGGGGGGGGGGCCTGAGGTGACTGCCATTCCATGTGACTCCCCACTCTGTTCCCCATCCTGTTCCTGTCCCCAGGGTGCCAGGCAATCCACAGCCCATTCCGAAGGTCTTCAAGAGTTCACTGGTAGAATTTTCTGGAGGATTATTTAAGGAAAGTAAATTAGCCCTAGCCGGTTTGGCTCGGTGGATAGAGCATCAGCCTGCAGACCAGAGGGTCCCGGGTTTGATTCTGGTCAAGGGCACTTACCTTGGTTGCAGGCTCCTCCCCAGTAGGGGGTCACGCAGGAGGCAACCAGTCGATGTGTTTGTCTCACCTCGATGTTTCTCTTTGTCTTTCCCTCTCTCTTCCACTCTCCCTAAAAATCAATGGAAAAAATATCCTCAGGTGAGGATTTAAAGAAAGAAAAGTTGGTAATTCTCGAGGGGTTTTGGAGTGCAGGAAGAGACTGAACAAAAATCTTACACCTATTGATAAGGACAGTGGGGGTGGGGGGAAGGGCATGGGGTGGGGTGGGAACCGGGTGGAGGGGAGCTATGGGGGAAAAAGAGGAATAACTGTAATAAACTGAACAATAAAGATTTATTAAATTTAAAAAAAGTAGCTGAAACCGGTTTGGCTCAGTAGATAGAGCGTCTGCCTGCAGACTGAAAGGTCCCAGGTTTGATTCCAGTCAAGGGCATGTACCTTGGTTGCGGGCACATCTCCAGTGGGGGTCGTGCAGGAGGCAGGTGATTGATGTCTCTCTCTCATCAATATTTCTAACTCTCTATCCCTCTCCCTTCCTCTCTGTAAAAAATCAATAAAATATATTTTTAAAACATTTTTAAAAAGTAAAAGAAAAGTACGTTATAAAAAAGGCTATCCTCAAGACATTTCAAGCCAGTGCTCCTAGTGCCGGTCACAATCCTCCTTTGTGTCCCCGCTGGCCTTTCTAGAATAACACGTGGAACACAAAAGGATAAGTCAGTTCCTGCCATTACTCTGCAGACACTCCTCACCCCACAGACTCGAAGTGCGCTAAGACACGACCACCTTTGCCCTAACCGGTTTGGCTCAGTGGATAGAGCATCGGCCTGCGGACTGAAGGGTCCCAGGTTCGATTCCAGTCAAGGGCATGTACCTTGGTTGTGGGGACATGCCCAGTGGGGGGGTGTGCAGGAGGCAGCTGATTGATGTCTCTCTCTCATCGATGTTTCTGACTCTCTGTCCCTCTCCCTTCCTCTGTAAAAAAAAACAATAACTGTAAAAAAAAACAATAATAATAATAAAAAAGACATGACCATCTACCCCCAAAGGGTTCCTCCAGTTTGAGAAAACCTGACTTGCAGGGACAGACTGGCAGTCTGCAGCGCCATCACTCAGCCCTGAAAAGATACACGCGGCCCGCCTTTCTCAAGAGAATGTCCACTGGAGCCTCTTTACAAAGCCCTCATTTCTCCCCAAAACACCGTCCAGCCCCCCTTCCCTCTTCCCTCTCCTTTCCGCAAAGAATGGCACGTGACGGGGAGGGAGCCTTAATTGCTGCCATGCATTACCGAAGTGCCCCAAGGAATGACACCATCCGAAGCGCCACCAAAGCAAACGGTAGTGTGTGTTTTGGTCTCAAAAGTAATGCCCTGGTCGCACCATTCAGTGTGAAGATGTAAGGAAATTCTCACCTGTTCGCGCTGGTTAAAAATCTATTTTCCCACAAGATGGATTCCTTTCTCCCGGAGTCTCTAGAGTAGCAGCTCACGGAATGATGAGGTTCAGGGCCTTTCGGTGGCCAGCCTGGATCCTTATCTTTTCTTTTATTTTTTCAATTAGCAACCATCACGCCTCGGATAAACCTCATTGGCTCTGCCACTGCACAAAGCTTGGATCCTTATCTTGATGATTCCATTGGTTTGCAGGTAACCTTTGGCAAATGATCTAATCTCTCTGTTTCTTCATCTGTGAAGGAAGTAGCATAACCGCACCACTTGCGGACAGTTATCCTGAGGTTTAAAAAGTTAACGGAAGTATAGTACTTAGAGGAGTTAACAGAGTCTAACACATAGAAATCCCATGGAAGAATTCATTATGACTGCCGAGACCGGTTTGGCTCAGTGGATAGAGCGTCGGCCTGCGGACTGAAGGGTCCCGGGTTCGATTCTGGTCAAGGGCATGTATCCTGGTTGCGGGCACAACCCAAGTAGGGGGCGTGCAGGAGGCGGCTGATCGATGTCTCTCTCTCTCATTGATGTTTCTAACACTCTATCCCTCTCCCTTCCTCTCTGTAAAAAATCAATAAAATATATTTTTTTAAAAAGAATTCATAATTTCTAATGAGTTAACACTGATGTTTAACCGGTACTTCCCTCTGCCCCAGTCCAAATGGTGGGTACCTGGGGGTTTCGAGGGGAAGTCCCATTTGAGTAACCATTTTCCTACAGTGGAGCTGGAAGATTCCAAAGCCCACAGAAGGGCCACCGATCCTCAGACGTCTTTGATACAGCTCAGCAGTCAGAGGTTGTCCCCGAAGCTGAGAGCAGTGGGATGGGATGTGAGCCGCCATTTGGCACTGCATGGCAGCACCATGATTCTCACCGCCCCTCCCCCCCCAGGGCTCTGTCCTCGCCTGAAACACCCCTTTCTCCAGTGGGAAGGCCCATCATGGAGCACTGAAGACCCAGCTCAAATGCCACCCGGCCCAGGCAGAGCTGGTCCCCATTTGCTTATTCTGTTCCCACAGCGCACAGTCAGCGGTACAGGGAGAGCTGTGCCCTTTGCATTAGTGGCAGCATGCTAGTGCCCTTGAACTTGACCTGTATTTCTCTCCAGCCAACACGCCTTCCTTAATGTGACTAAAACCCAGAGAGTTTGAGGGAGCAAGCCAAGGTCAGGTGCTTCATAGTAAAATGAAGGCTTAGGGACCAGGACTGTGATGCCGCAGTTCCTAGGCCAGGGCTCTTTTCTCTGTCCTTAGGTGCCACTTCCATGATGGAATGTCCACTATGGGTGACAGTATGTAAAGTACTGTGAGTTCTTTATATGTGTCATTTCTAATCCTCCTAACCCAGCAAAGTTTTTTTTTTTAATATATTTTATTGATATTTTACAGAGAGGGACAGAGAGTTAGAAACATTCATGAGAGAGAAACATCGATCAGCTGCCTCCTGCATACCTCCTACTGGGGATGTGCCCACAACCAAGGTACATGCCCTTGACCGGAATTGAACCTGGGACCCTTCAGTCCGCAGGCCCACGCTCTATCCACTGAGCCAAATCGGTTCAGGCACCAACAAAGTTTTTTTTTTCTCCTGTTTAAAGACATAGACACTAAGGCCAAGCAACATATACAAGGCCACACGGCAGTCTGTGGCACAGCAAGGCTTGGAACGCGGGCCAGTCTGACTCCAAAGTCAGGAGAATGGCTACTCTCTCAGGGTGCCGCTCAGCTCTGGGAATGAGAGCGGGGGGCGGGGGGGAAGCACTGAATGGTTCATTTAAAACACACTCATCCTCCGTGCAGACCACTGTTGTTTTAAGGAAAGAGTAGGAGAAAAGGGGAGATTACATTTTGGCATGCCAAGGCAAAACAATATTTTTTTTCCCCTTCCTGGATCCCATTGCAGGGCCTTCAAAGCCAGTGAATTTATGCATGTTGACACAGCTCTCATTTTAAACTCTTCGCTGGCTCGGTTTTCAGCTCCTTCCTCTTGGCATCACCGGTCCCACGACCCCCGTCTCCCGGTCTCTGGGAATCTGCGGAAAGTCATTATGCAGCAGTCGCTGTTAAGATCCACGCCACACATGGTCGTTCCGGCCTTCCCACTCAACCAGTTTCTTCTGGTTTTAGGGTAGATTGATTACCTGGCAGGTCAGCATGTTAATCATGAGGCTCTTAGACTTGAAGGAAATGTGAATATTGATATTTTAAACATATGTTCATTGGGGGAGCACCCTTCTAGTGGCTAGATAGATGCTGCCCGATTTATGATTCATTTAATAAAGCCAATTAGATTTTCAAAAAAATAATATGTGCATTGCATCAGGATTCTTATTAAAGTTTGTCCTTTAATAATCTAAAATCATATTTTTTTTCTAAATTATTTACAAATATGTAGCCTTCTCATTTTTGTCTGAGATAGATATATTTTAATCTGAGTATACCTATTGACATAAAAGCTCCATATGTGAAAATGAATGTATGTTATTTTTTCAAATATATTTTTTATTGATTTCAGAGAGGAAGGGAGAAGGAGAGAGATAGAAACATCAATGATGAGAGAGAATCATTGATCGGCTGCCTCCTGCACCCCCCACACTGGGGTTCAAGCCCACAACCTCCTGGTTCATAGGTCAAAACTCAACCACTGAGCCACACCGGCCAGGCAAATGTATGTTATTTTAAATGTGCTTCCTTAAAAAACACCAGGTTATTGAACTTTGGCTGTTTGCAATTAATGAAAAATAATTTAGAAACTTCCCATTAATATGCTTGTGCAAAAAAGAAAAATGGCCCAAACTGGTTTGGCTCAGTAGATAGAGCGTCGGCCTGCGGGCTGAAGGGTCCCAGGTTCGATTCCGGTCAAGGGCCTGTACCTTGGTTGTGGGCATATCTTCAGTGGGGGGTGTGCAGGAGGCAGCTGATCGATGTCTCTCTCTTATCGATGTTTCTCACTTTCTATCCCTCTCCCTTCCTCTCTGTAAAAAATCAATAAAATATTTTTTTAAAAAAAGAAAAATGCACTGCAATGCAAGATGCCTGCCAAATGGGAAAACATAAAGCTAAAGAATGCTCCCTTGTTGTACCATTAGTGAGACCTCAGATTGGTCCAAAAGGACATCATGTGCCGCCTACTATGATGTATTGACAAGAGCGCAGCATCCCTTCTGTGGTCCTCTTGCCAAACCTGAACCCCATCCTGCAGAAACACCAGACAAGCTCGAACTAAAGGACCTCCCACCAAATGAATGGCCTATATGCTTCAAAACAATGTCAAGGTCAAGAAATACAAAGAAAAGCCAAGGAACTATTTCAAATAAAAAGTTGCTAAAGAGAGCCCCAGCCAATTTGGCTCAGTGGATAAAGCCTTGGCCCACGGACTGAAGGGTCCCAGGTTCGATTCCAGTCAAGGCCATGTAGCTCAGTTACAGGCTTGAGGCAATCGATCAATGTTTCTCTCTCTCTCTCTGGCTCTCCCCTCCACTCTCTCTAAAAATCAATGGAAAAATAAAAATTATTTTTCAAAAAAGAATCTAAGGACATTTTACAAGCAAATCCTAATAATTCTGGAATGGATCCTGGATCAGAAAAGAAAAAATTGCTATAGGGGACATTATGGGGGCAACCGACAACAGTGGAACCAGGACTGTGGACTAAACAAGGACTTTGTAGCAACATAAACAGTCCTCCAGTCTGAGGCCACTCTATTTCCTCCTCACTTTACCACTCACCTCATTTCTGTTCTCCTCCAGAGTTGGTTATCACATCCTCATGCCCTCAAGCCCTCATCCCTTGTCCCTGCAAACTCCCAACGCTGGATCGATTCAGATTTCTGCCTCCTCACCAAATCTTTCTTAAATCCATTTGGCCATTTCCCGGAACGCCTAATGCGGGCCTTTATTCGTTCTGTCCTGCACGGTAATAACTGGCTCCCTGCACTTCATGCCCCACAGGCTGCAACAGTCTTCCTTCCAGAATACACTTCTAACGACATAACAACTCCCCGCTACAACTCTTCAGCCCAACTGCCTACGAATGAAGCTCAAATGCCATGTGCGGCTTCAACACGTTTCACGATCTGACCTGAGCCTTCTGTTTCTCACGCGGCTCCTGTTATTCCTCCAAAGACACAGGTTCTAACCCCGCTAAGTTTCTGCCAGGCTCAGACGCATCGTGGTTTTTCACTACCCAACGATGTTAGGAAAATTACCCCAAATTTGGGATTAAGATTTTTTATCAAATAATAAAAGGATTGCTCCATGCCCTTTCTTTGATGTACTGAAATATTCTCAAATAAGTACTCCTATGTAACCTACTGCAGAGCAGTGCTGTCCAATAGAGCCATATAATCAATTTAAATTTTTCTAGTAGCCACGTTAAAAAATGACCGGTTTGGCTCAGTGCATAGAGTGTCGGCCTGTGGACTGAAGGGTCTTGGGTTCGATTCCAGTCTTTGGCATGTACCATGGTTTCGGGTACATCCCCAGTAGGGGGTGTGCAGGAGGCAGCTGATCGATGTTTCTCTCTCATCGATGTTTCTAACTCTCTGTCCCTCTCCCTTCCTCTCTGTTAAAAAATCAATAAAATATATATTTTAAATGAAATAAAAACAAACTGGAGAAATTGAGGTTAATAATGTATATTATTTTACCCAATATATTCAAAGTATTATCCTTTGAATATGTAAAAAAATTATTAATGAGATATTTTAGATTCTCTTTCTTATCCTAAGTCTTTGAAATCCAGTATGAATTTACCCTTAGAGCACATCTTTGGATGCTATATTTTAATGAAAAATATTTAATCTGTATCTCGATTTCATAAAATTTATAATTGAAAAAAGTAAGATTACATACCCAAGTTGTCTTAATGTACCTAAAAATTTCCCATAACTGAACTAAGTACCAAAAATCATTTTCCTTTAACGTTTACATCCACATTGACAAAACTAACTTTAAAATAATTGATTTGGCTTTGCTGGTTTGACTTGGTGGATAGAGCATCAGCCTTTGGACTGAAGGGTCCCAGGTTCTATTCCACTCAAGGGCACATGCCTGGGTTGTGGGCCCAATCCCCAATGGGGGGCGTGCAGGAGGCAGCTGATCAGTGATTCTCTCTCATCATTGATGTTCCTTTCTCTCTCTCTCTCTCTTTCTCTCCTTCCTTTCTGAAATCAATAAAAATATAAAAAAGAACTAGATTAAAAAATAAATAAATAAAAAATAAAAGAATTGATTTGACTTTGAAGCAAAACATGTCAGTTTCAAAACCACATCTGTACAACTTAAATTCACTAATTTATGTCAACTCAGTATTCTTAATATTAAATTCAAAGAAGCATTGTTATTTGAAAAGCATTCTAGATTCGTCAATATAAACAAAGCATTCTTCAAAGTTTACTTACAAATTTTACATCCAATATACCTAATGCCACATATTATAATTAGTTTTCTGCCTATTGTTTTATGTTAGAAAAATATGTAAAATCAATATTATTGATTTTTAAAATATATATATTTTATTGATTTTTTACAGAGAGGAAAGGAGAGGGATAGTTAGAAACATCAATCAGCTGCTTCCTGCACACTCCCTATTGGGGATGTGCCTGTAACCAAGGTACATGCCGCTGACCAGAATCAAACCTGGGACCCTTCAATCCGCAGGCCAACACTTAAGCCAAACCGGTTGGGGCTCCATATTATTGATTTAAATCATGCAATGTTTCAATGTCAACATAAACTCTTATAGCTGTCTAGCTAAATCATAAATATGCTTTTCCTTTCCGTATAGCTCACATCTATCTTTTTCATATGCAGTGTGCTATCCATAAGAAAACATGTAAATCACATCACCAGCTTTTTACATTAATGGATATTTGGAAAGCATTCCTTTTGTTCACAGCACAGTCAAACTTTGTAAAACTTTCTGTTTGGCAATAAACGAAAGATCATTATGTTCACTGTCTACTTTCAACAGTTCCATAAATTGGTGATGAGTCATAAAATTTGTACGTATATGCTGAACAGTTTTAACAATCGTTTCCATGATACCTTTTAGAAAAGTGAGCACAGATATTTTCAGTGTGTATCGTTAAGTGGCATGAAGTCACCAGAAAAACATCAGTTTCTTGTTTTAAAATTTCAACAGATCGAAAATCTTGACCTAACAGCTGGAGCACCACCCGTGATGCTGTTATTTTTTTATATTCAACTAAGGTTCTTCTTTGACAGATGTAAAATATTTTAAAATACCTATGCTGCCCTAGCCGGTTTGGTTCAGTGGATAGAGCATCAGCCTTCTAACTGAAAGGTCCTGGGTTTGATTCTGGTCAAGGGCACATGCCTGGGTTGCAGGCTTGATCCCCACTGGGGGACTTGCAGGAAGCAGCTGATTCATGATTCTCTCTCATCATGGATGTTTCTATCTCTCTCTCCCTCTCCCTTCCTCTCTGAAATCAATAAAAATATATTTTAAAAAATATCTATGCTGCCCTAACCAGTCTGGGAGAGTGGCTAGAGCGTCAGCCTGTGGACTCAAGGGTCCCAGGTTCTATTCCTCTCACGGGCATGTACCTGGGTTGCGGGCACATCCCCAGTGGGAATGTGTTATTTGAAAAGCATTTCTAGATTCATCAATATAAACAAAGCATTCTTCAAAGTTTACTTACAAATTTTACAGCCAATATACTTAATGCCATCTATTATAATTAGTTTTCTGCATATTGTTTCATGTTAGAAAAATGTGTGAAATCAGTATGATTTAAGAGAGAATGGAAGACAGAGGGAAAGACAGGAGGCAGCTGATTGATGTTTCTCTCTCACTGATTTTTTAACTCTCCATCCCTCTCCCTTCCTCTTTGTAAAAAATCAATAAAATATATTTTCAAAAATAAAAAAATATCTATGCTATTGTTTTTTGGGGCTATGAATTGGCATTTATTTGCAAGCATGGCAGTCCTTTCAAACAAAACATACCCCACATACTAACTAGACAGTGTCCTACTATATCATATGAATTATCCAAAACCTAAAAAAAGTACTTGGAATTTCTCCAATTTTAAATCACTTAATCTTAGGTACTGTTAGAAAGGTCTGGTATTTCACAGGCAATTATTTTGTGTTTTAATTGAAGATCTTTCTTTTTTCTTTTTGTAAAATACAGTTTTTAGTATTTCCTTATAATTTTTAAGTAAAATTTCAATAAATGAAATAATTTAATTTCCTATTGCCATCTAAAACTGGTTTTCTTTTATGTGCAGGAATTCAAGCTATTTAAAAGATTTTTAAGTTGATTTTCAGAGAGAAGGAGAGAGTAAAACATGGAGAAGCTGCATATCTTCCACTGGGCTGACAGGTGTGGGTGGGACAACGTTTGGGTGTCACATGGGCTAGGGCTCAAGCCATTTTAAAGCTGCCAAAGTTCCAAGTTCAGAACTGGTGATTTTTAAAGAATTTTCATTGGTGCCGAAACTGGTTTGGCTCAGTGGATAGAGCGTCGGCCTGCGGACTGAAAGGTCCCAGGTTCGATTCCGGTCAAGGGCATGTATCCTGGTTTCGGGCACATACCCAGTAGGAGTCGTGCAGAAGGCGACTGATCGATGTCTCCCTCTCATCGATGTTTCTAACTCTCTATCCCTCTCCCTTCCTCTCTGTAAAATATCAATAAAATACATTAAAAAAAAAGAATTTTCATTGGGCATTCAATTTTTAATGCAGGTATCTAATTTTACTGTTCTCATCAAATTCACTCTGTATTGGCTGAACATCTTCCTTAATATTGTTCACTTTATTATCTTTAAATGATTTTTAGACATATTTTTTTTGGTCTGATGCAGCAAATTATATGAAATTTACAGCATACTTCTTCCAATGCCTTTGTTTTTTTCCCTTTTCTGTGTAGTATTAATATCTACATCTCCACTCAATTCTGCCTCAGTTGTGTGCCTTCTATTTAAATTGACAAACTAGTCCATACTTATTTTTTATTTTAAAATTGTTTAATTATATAATTTAAAGTAAAAGAAGTATTTCAATTTAGTTACCAATTATCATTTATATGATTAAATGGTGCTGTCTGTGTAAAATGTTCAAATAAACACATTTTATTTTTAATCCTCATTTTAGTATATTTTTCTTTTTTTAAAAAAAATGTTATTGATTTCAGAGAGGAAGGGAGGAGAGATAGAAACATCAATGTTGAGAGAGAATCATTCGTCGGCTGCCTCCTACATGCCCCCTTCTGGGGATCGAGCCTCCAACCTGGGCATGTGCCCTGACTGGGAATCGAACCATGACCTCCTGGTTCATAGGTTGATGATAAACCATTGAGCCACGCTGGCCGGGCAAAATATTTTTCCATTGATTTTAGAGAGAGTGGAAGACAGGGAAAGACAGAGAGAAACAACTATGTGAGAGAAGCACATCGATTGGTTGCCTCCCTGAAAAAGCCTGTTTGGGCCTGGGCTGGGGAGGAGTCTGCAACCAAGGTACGTGCCCTTGACCGGTATCAAACTCAGAGGTTTTGATCTATAAGTTGATGCTCTATCCACTGAGCAAACCCGTAGGGCTAAACACATTTGAGTGCTAAAAATTTGAATTGACTTAATCCATTGACACTTAGAGAAATAATGAGTTTATGTATAATACTGGAGATGACACATACACTTGACACACATAGTGTAGTACAGTACAGCAATATCCATGAGATGCAACAGTTAAAGTGAAATGTAGTCCTACCTAAACAATAAGGTTGAATTTAATAGTTTACACCGCTTCAATTTTCAATTAAAATTAAAATTGAGTAAAATGGCCAAAACCAGTTTGGCTCAGCGGATAGAGCGTTGGCTTGCGGACTGAAGGGTCCCAGGTTTGGTTCCGGTCAAGGGCACGTACCTTGGTTGCGGGCACATCCCCAGTAGGGGGCGTGCAGGAGGCAGCTGATAGATGCTTCTCTCTTATCAATGTTTCTAATTCTCTATCTCTCTCCTTTCCTCTCTGGAAAAAAGTCAATAAAATATATTTAAAAAAATAAAAAAAAGAAGTGAGCCATTCTGCCATCAGTAAGGTAGGGACCAGCTAATACACCATGACCTTTCACAAGCGCATCCATAGACTGGGCCCCTTGGGCACTCCGAAAGATCTGGACATTTGCCAGAGAGAAGATGGGAACTCTAGATGTGGGCATCGATTCCAAGCTCAACACAGCTGTCTGGCCAAAGGAATAAGGGGTGTCCCATACCATATCCAGGGGCAGTTGGTCAGAAAACGTACTGAAGATGAAGATTCACCAAACAAGCTCTATGTATTGGTCACCTATGTACCTGCCACCACTTTCAAAAAACCTACAAACAGTTTGTGTGAATGAGAGCTAACTGCTGATTCTCAAATAAAGTCATTAAAACTGCAAAAAACACCCAAAATATCCCACTGACAACGCTTTATAAATAGGACGACAAGAACAACAACAAACCTGGTGCATATGTCTTTCTCTCTGTGCCTGCCGCTCCCCCGAGTTTTAGAATTCATTGGTTATCCTCCTCTCTCCCCTCTAGCCTGTGAGCCCTGGAAGCCCGAGCTGCTTCGTTAACATGTGTGGTCCACTGCCTAGGATGAGACCTGACATATGACAGGAAGAGTGGGCATGCTACTATAAATATGTGAGGAATGAACGAAAGAATGGGAATCCCATGTATTCTTTTTTTTCTATTCATGTACAGACTGAGGCCCCTACTGCTCTGTTTCCCCGAAAATAAGACCTCCCTGATAATAAGGCCTCCCCCGAACATAAGGCTTCCCCGGAATATAAGGCCCCTGATGCTATTGTCAGGCGTCTGACTTCTGATTTAAAGAGACCTCGCACTGCCTGAATAGCTCCGGCTGCGCTGTGGCCAATCAGTGAGCTGGTTTGTGATGACAACGACTACCGTACTGTATACAGGTGATAAATTTCCTTTTGTTTTTTCTCTTCAACAACAAATGTGTACTGTATTCTTCTTCATGGAAAAATAAGACATCCCCTGAAAATAAGACCTAGCGCATCTTTGGGAGCAAAAATTAATATAAGACACTGTCTTATTTTCGGGGAAACAGGGTAGGTGGCATTCATCCTAGAACATCTGTAAGTCTGGGATATAAGAGGACCACGATTTAATTGGATATTAAACAGAATTTTAAAGACATGAAACCAAGAAGACAATCCAGACCTGACTAGTTTTATTCAGTGGCACATTCATCCCAACTCTGAAACAATCGCATTACTGTGACATGGAGAAGCGGTGTCCTTAGTGGACTTTTTCTCAGTGGGCACCGGATCCTCATTTCATCCGAAAAGCTTAAAATAAAGAGACCTCTCTTTGTTTTTTCCTTTTTCCAAATCTCATGATTTGAAGATCAGAATCACAAGCTGGCAAACCTACAGAGTCTGCAGCATTCTGTTTCAAGCAAAGACGCCGTTAAACTACAAATAGAACCAAGCGTGTTCGCGACAGCTGCATCTCCAGCCCCCTCCCATCTGCGGAGCCCACCCGCCGGGTACTCAGCCAGTCGGGTACTCAGCCAGTCGGTGCTCACCTTCTGTCTGTCTTCTGGGGGCATCGAGGCAGGTACTTCTACAGAGAAAATGTCACTCGGGAGCAGGGTTCTCTCTTGTCGCTCTGGTGGGCTTCAGTTCATGCAGCAAGAGTCACTAAAGAAAGAAGATGAGACACGTCACAGATGAATTAATTATAACAGAGCGACCTGATAAAGCCTTAAGCAGATGATCCATCTTTTCATCACTGACAATGGGACAAGCTGACATCAAGTGCCTTGTGATGTGATGGGGCGTCTGCTTTATCCATCGCTGCCTGATAAACCGCCGTAGAATTCAGTGGTTTAAAATAACAACCGAGAGGACCTTCAAATCGAATACAAACACACACATGAGCCGGAGTGTTTTTTCAAATAACATATCGCATTGGGGAGGCGGCATTAATCCAAGCAATCTGAGACCCAGAATTTGGACCGCGTGCCCTTCGGCTAACGCGCTCTAATACTAAATGTGAAACTACAGTAAGAACGCGTGCTTTGCACAGGCAGGAGTTTGCTTCCCCTGCATTCCAGGATTAAGCACGTCAGTAAATAAATTGTGAATATGGAGTCCAGGTTTCCCATTGCTGGAGAAGGTAGTTATAATCATGGAAAGGGGGCAGAATAGACTGAACTCTTCTGGGTCCTGGCCCGGTAGTTCAGCTCGTTGGAGAATCGTCCAGATATGCCAAGGTTGCAAATTCAATCCCCAGTCAGGGCACATATAAGATTAAACCAATGAATGCATAAATTGAACAACAAACTGATCTCTCTCTCTCTCTCTCTCTCTCTCTCTCTCTCTCTCTCAATAAAAAAATCATAAACTAAATTAAAAAATAATTTTTTTAAAAGATAAAATGTCGCCAAGACTGGTTTGGCTCAGTGGATAGAGCGTCGGCTTGCGGACTGAAGGGTCCCGGGTTCGATTCTGATCGGGGACATGTACCTTGCTTGCGGGCACATCTCCACTGTGGGGCGTGCAGGAGGCGGCTGATCGATGTCTCTCTCTCATCGATGTTTCTGACTTTCTATCTCTCTCCCTTCCTCTCTGTAAAAAATCAATAAAATGTATTTTTAAAAAAAGATAAAATGTCTGCAACTTATTTTCAAGCGGTTCAGGAAATATAATACTTAAATGTGCACGTGTGCGTGCGGTGTGTGTGTGTGTGTGTGTGTGTGTGTGTTTGGAGAAGCAAATATGGTAAAACTGTCAATCTTGGTGAATGATATAGAGTTTTTATAGTGCTATCCTTTGAACTTCTCTGGTTTAAAACATTTTTCAAAATAAAGAATTAGAGATAAAAATAGAAGAGCATTTTAAAAAAATATGTTTTTTTATTGATTTCAAAGAGAAAAGGAGAGGGAGGGAAGGAGGGAGGGAGGAAGAGAGAGAGAGAGAGAGAGAGAGAGAGAGAGAGAGAGAGAGAAATATCAGTGATGAGAGAGAATCTTTGATTGGCTGCCTTCTGCATGCTCCTTACTGGAGGATCAAGCTCACAACCCAGGCATGTTCCCTTGATCAGAACTGAAAACCATGTTTTCATGTAATTGATTTCCCTTGTACTCTCATTTATGATGTTTTATGCATTCAAAAACAGTATTTTGAAAAGCCAAACTGAAAGGGTCTCTGGGCGCTTAAAAATATGTTGGGCTCTTGGACTGAGCACTATCAAGCTGTCAGTGCTCACACTGGTGTGTAAACAGGATTTCTTTCCATCCCTCCGGCAAAACAGCTCACAGCTTAGATACTTATCTGTGACAAGGTCACACTGGCATTTTGGTCATTTCTTATCTTCCCTCAAGTACCACCCCCTAGTCCACAAGCTGAAACAGCCTTTAAGCCTTTAAACTCAACCTTTCAAACAACCCTTCTTTAGAGATCATTCTTTAATGCTTTCACAGCAAAATGTAAGAAGAAGCACCAGAAACGAAACCAGGAATCCCATTTTACTCCAGCTCTGCTGTCTGTTCCTGGGAAAGTCATTTATTTAACTTCTCTGAACCTCATCTGCAGGCACAGCTAGATGATCTTTAAAATCTCAATGTTCCCTGCAACCGAGAGGAGCTGACAGGTCAGCGCCAACCGCGAGGACAGGAGGAGAGACAGCCAGAGATGGAAGATGCTGATGACTCCTTGCCATGCGAGCAGTCAGCAGCTGTGCGTCACTACAGGAGGCCCAGGACCAAACCAGAGAGGGCCGGACCTGCATCGCCACCATTTGTCCACCATCCAGACACCATTGCTGACGTGTGCACATAAGGAACTGTGTGCCATTGAAACTGGGACTCAGAACTATCGGATATTAAAATTGGGACTCAAACATTTTTTGTTCTTATAGGTTTATTTCTAGTCTGCAGAGGCAAGATGTTTTTAAAGAAAAGAATCAGGAGGAAAAAAACAACAGATACAGAGGCAAAGAAGCAGTGAACAGACTGTCATACTGCAGTGGGAAGACAGGGGAGGTTTGGGGGGAGCCTGTAAGAGATTAACCAAAGGACGTGTGTGCATGTATGTAAGCATAGCCAATGGATACAAGACACTGGGGGGAGGGCAGGTGAGGGCATGTACTGGAGGTAGGGAAGGCCGGAGGGAGGTCAATAAGAGGGAAAAAAAAGGAGATATATGTACTACTATTTGTAATACTTTAAACAATAAAAAAATATAAAGAAGAGATCATGCTAATTCTACAGAAAAAAATAAATCTCAAAGTTCCCTTCTGGGTTGTAAAATCCTATATTTCTGCTCTTCGGCTGGGAATATGTCCTTTGGGACTCAGTTATTAGTACTGTAATTCCCTTGTTACCAGATCCTGAGGTGGAAGGTTCTGGGGAAATTTTCCAGTGGGTCCCATTGGAATGGTTTGGGGGCTGAGTAGAGCTTCACTAAGTAAGGAGAGGACGTGGGCATTCCAAGCAGAGAGCACTGCCAAGGCCAGTACATACGCTCAGGGCCCACAGCACCCCGGGGGGCTAGCTATGGGTTCGGAGGGGAGCGGGTCTGCACTGAGTTTAAGCTCTTTGGCTGATATGAAATGGAGGCAGTTTATAAACAAGGTATTTATGTTCTGAAACAACAGTCCTGAGAGCAATGTGAAGCATAAGGAAACGAATGAGAGCACAGTGAAACAGGAACATAAGGTGACATTGAGATAAGAGGTGATGGAGGCATGAGCCAAGGTACAATGGGAATGAGAAAGCAATGGAGAGAAGGGAAGGAGATGGCCTTTATGAGAAGTTGGGCATGGTGATGAAGGGAGAGTCATTGGGGACCCTAGTTTAGGACAGCAGAGTGAAGGGTTGTATTGGAGGGTGTGCAGTTATTAATAAGAACAGGAAATACAAGAAGAAGAAAAGGCTCTCTGGGGAAGGAAAGCTGAGTCTGGAAATGCTGAGTTTGAGGGGCTTGCTGGACCTCCAGAGAGAAATCCTGGCCAGCCTTTTGAAATCGTGGCTGGAGTTCTGGAGAAGGGCATGCCTGGAGATATAGAATGATAAACACCACACGAGGTAACTGAAGTCATTTCATCTATGCATTAGCTATGGTACAGGCAAAATTGTTGCAAAGGAATCCCAAAGTACAATAGTTTATATATGATCGGAGTTTCTTTCTTATGTACCTAGAGGTCTGGTGCACGAATTCATGCACCAGTGGGGTCCTTCGGCCTGGCCTGGGGGATTGGGCCGAAACTGGCTCTCTGACATCCCCCAAAGGATCCCAGATTTAGAGAAGGTGCAGGCCAGGCTGAGGGACCCCACTGGTGCATGATTGGGGCCGGGGAGGGACCACGGAATGGCTCCAGGGTGTGTCTGGTCTGTCAGTCCTGATCGGCTGGACCCCCACAGCAAGCTAACCTACTGGTCGGAGTGTCTGCCTGCTGGTGGTCATTGTACATCATAGTGACTGGTTGACTGTCTGCTCCCTAGTGGTCAGTGCACGTCATAGTGAGCAGTTGAGTGGCCTTAGCATATCACTAGCATATTACTCTTTGGTTGAACGGATGACCAGACGACCAGACACTTAGCACGTTAGGCTTTTATTATATAGGATAGTCCAGGCCTATAGGGCTGCTCTGTTCCATGAGGACATATTAACCTTGGCTGACGAGCAGCTCTGCCATCCTCAGCACCCCTACGAGGGCCCAGGGCATTGTCCCAATTATTGCCATTTCCAAGCTGGTGGGGAAAAAATCAAGGCAAGCGGCTTCATCTTTAAGGAGATAAATACGCATCGATACTATTAACATCCCTTTGGTCCTAACTTGATCAAAAGACCACATCTACCTTCAAGGAGTATCTGGAGTCGCTTTGAGCCTGTTTTGTTGCTTATTTTTCCTAGTGGTTCTTGCTTATGGTTTTCTGTCTCTCAGTAAGACTTAGTTACCATTGATTGTGTGTTGAACATTATATATAAAAATATTTATAGAAATAATTCAATGCCTAGGTTGATGTAATCTTCTTCTAGAGATATTCTTTGTTTGTTTGTTTGTTTGTTTTCAGGATTATTTTAGTCCAAGTTTAAGATTTGAAACTTTCGAAAGGAGCCATTTCTAGTTCACCCTTACTCCTGAATGGGTACGTGCATGTGAGACTTGGGATGGTTTACCGGGTCTCCACCCTTGTCATGCCTTGCTCTGACTCTTGTCTCCCTAATCTCGTGAGGTTGCTAAAAAGACAGCTCATCCTGTTAACGATCTCTTCCAGATTAGCTGATGACTCCGAGGCAAAATGGTCCAGAGTGCCAGACTCACCCGCTCTGGATTTCCATTCTGGATCTCATCCCAGTAATTTATCATCCCAGTAATTTATCAGGTTTTTTTTCTGTTAGCTTCTGAGACTTTTAAAACGATGTTTTCTATATTATGTTCAGCAGAAAGGTTGATCTGAACTAGCTAGAGTGCCATTACTAAATTGGAAGTGTTGCTTCTTTATAGTTCCTTGAACAATGTTTCTCAAGATCAGGTTCATGGACCGTGTGCACCAACATCACATGTCATGCTTGTGAAACATTGAGATTCCAGGGCTTCTGTCTCAGACCTCCCTCAGAAACACAAGGAATATGTACTTTTCACAGGTTCTCAGCCTATAATTATGAAGACTTCAATTTGAGAATTTTTTGCCCCAAAGCCTGGATCAGAACTCTTAGCAATAGGTATTAAGGAAATTTGATTTGAATCTTGTCCAAAGTGCAGATGAAAACAGAACATATGCCTCAGTCAGAATTTGGTCAATGTTTACATCTCCTGTCTCCTCTGCATCTGAAAACAAAAATCCTCCTTAAGAGAAAATTATCCTCACAAACCAAACCCCTATCTAAAGCCAAAGTCTAGCCAAAACTGGTGTGGCTCATTGGATAGAGCATCGGCCTGTGGACTGAAGGGTCCCAGGTTTGATTCTGGTTAAGAGCATGTACCTTGGTTGCGGGCACATACCCAGTAGGGGTGTGCAGGAGGCAGCTGATCGATGTTTCTCTCTCATCGATGTTTCTAACTCTCTCTCTCTCTCTCCCTTCCTCTCTGTAAAAAAAATCAATAAAAAATATATTTAAAAAAAATAAAAGAAGGAAATTTAAAAATAAATAAAGAAATAAAGCCAAAGTCTAGCCCTGTCTCATTCACCTGTCTTAGGAATAGCATTTGTTTTGATCAGTCATGGATGGCAGGTACTTTATGTGCCTGTTAGTCACTAATGAAAGATTTGCTAAAGAATTTAGGTTTCTCAAAGGTATCTTGACCCAAAATCCACTGGTAAATCCAACTATAAACTATTAAAAAAAAAAAAAGAATCTGTGAAGCTGTATCTTTTATAAAATGTTGGTAATTATAGATAGTAAGGGTTCCTCCCCATATTATTATCTGGCAAAATAAAGCTGCTAACACTGTGTTCGTCTTCAACGTTATTTAGAAGTTTTACTGGCCTAAGAAATCTGCAGATTTCAGAATCATTGACCGAAGAGCCACTCAAACCACTCCAGATTCCAGCATTCGAAAAATTCCGCCTGCCTGCTAACGTCTCTGAAAACAGCCGGTTCATCTGCATTCCACACTGTCAGGGACGTGATTAATTATCTATTTGGATTAGCCAACTGAATCTGTGTTCCCATGTTTCTGTGACACGGTTACTTAAATTCCTTAGCTTTGGTCATGCTTTGGAGTCACAATGCTTTCTCGAATGTTTGTCTTTGCTTTCCTGCAGGGAAAAAAAAACACGGCCAGGCAATCTGTGAGCAACACCTCTCGATTTCTCATTCGGCACGAAAAATGCAGGGTCTCAGCTTTCTTCAACTTCTGAGGACAAGCTTCGTGTGAGTTCTGGTGTTTTCCAAGGCTGAATAACCTTAATGTGGAAACATGCGCTCATGTTACACAGCACGGACTTCAATGGGAAGGTTCAGAAAATTGGGCCTTTTAAATCAGATGATCTGACTCTCGACTCAGAAAACGAAATTCCACGGGGAAATTGCTTGTCAGAGCGGGCTTTGTTCCTTTACAACATTCGTTTCCTTTGATTTCTCTCTAACCAAGAGGGCACTTCAAAAACCCTGCGAACAGGGAGGATGGTATTACAAATGAGCTGTTATGATGAGATTTTTTAAAAAAAAATCTGTCTTGGAAAGTACTGTCAGTTGGAAAGTGGTTTCCATGTAGACGGTGCCAAATTCCTTAAACTCGAGCCAACTCCGAGTATGCCTTATCGATGAAATAATGTTTGTCACTTCAGTAACCACACAGGCTAGGATACATTTCACGGGTGAGGGTAAACTACGTAGCCTATGACGATGGACAAATAACTATTGCATGCCTCTATGGTTTCATTTAACCGCAATAATTGGCTTTAGTAAAGGAATCGTTTAGGCCTGATTTAAATCTATCTAGATTGTGATTCTAAGGAACAGGTAATTTGTGAGGAATAAATATCTCTCAAATCTGTAGTTCTGGAACAACGTCCCAATTTGACATTTTTATTTAAAGAGCCGGTCGAAGGCAGAAACCTGGACTTGCTTTAAACACCCCCTCTCTTATTTCCGGGGGCTCTTTATAAACCCAGCCATTCCATCACTCCTCACCGGCCTGCTGGTGCGGCTGTCAAGGTGGGTGGGATGCATGCAATGTTTGACGAGGTTAAGAAAAATTACCCGACGCTTGAAAACAAGGCAAAAGGGTGAGTGCCTGTCCTTTCAACGTTGGACTAAACTTTCTTAAAGGCCTCTGTCTAACAGGCCACCCAGGGATGCTTCGGCTCCGGGGAATGGCCTGCTGCCTGATTGAGGATCACACGTTAACTGGTCCTGCGCTGGGGAAGAGATAACCCCGAGGTTATGTTTGTATTTTCGTTGTGGCTCTGTTTTGCTTCTAACCGAGCAAACTTCCTTCAGCATGTTTTTCCTTTCTGAACATATACATGTGTCTTTTTAAATTCTCTTTGTACCAGATCTCCTAGCCAGCTGGTTCGCTCATGAATGCAGAAAACGCGTAACATATACACTCAGCCTCTATTCGCATTAGGCTGGTGTTTTGCAAATGATGCCGTGTCCGCATGAAGAAGAGACATGCATCTCACCGGACACCAAAGAGAAGGAATCTCATTACTTCGCTTCATCTAATTCCGCCTCTCTGGGGAACACGTTCTAGAAGAATTCAACCGCTGCGTGTCGCTTCCACCCTTTCAATCCTATTTCCCGGCGGCCCTCTGACAGATCCATCAAGCTCATTGTCCCAGGAAAGAAAGGACAGGCAGGTGCTGCCCTGAACGGAGCGGCCATTCAGCAGTCAAAGCTGGTTTTCTTGACCCCTTTTTCGGGAGACAATGTACATCCAACCCAGGCTTTTTGGGGAAAAGGGGTTTCTAAGCAACGAAGCTTCCTTTTTCATACATAGGCCCCCCAGGATGCAAAGAAGAGAGGGGAAAGTGTCCCCCCACTTTTGGACTCAGCTGTGGGGAAAAGAGGGGGGAGATGGAGTCTGGGAGAGTGAGTTTCAAGACACAACGTCCTGATCTCCTCCTTGCAGGTCAAAGTGCTGGGGCGGGAAGTATGTGAGCTATGCTGCTGGGCCAGCTGCGGAGGGCAGGGGGCAGAGGTGGACACTGCTTTTCTTTAGGAGGATTAGCATCTGCCCTTTGCTCCTCTGGGTCTCGAGCCATACCCCTCCCTTCTTAAAGAGCCCCAGAGGGAGAGGCAGAACTCTCACCTGGTGCGCACTTAACTGAGTCATACAAGTAGACACTTGAAAACTATAAAGACATTTCAAACTAAGGGATGAAACTGGGGTTAATAAATTGGACTCTATCTTGTCCTCTCCCCACACTTCCGCCCAGAAGATGGGCGCTGGTAAGGCAAACCAGAGCAGACTTAGCGAAATAAGAAAACATTTTTAGCACAGCCGAGTATAACGTGAGTCAATGAAACAGGTTTCCGCCTGTGTATGTATTGCAGGCTCCCTTTTGGCCAAACACCCTCAACAAATGCATTATTGCCTTTTGGTTTCACCAACAGCATTACTACTGTCTTTCCTTGTGATTTCTGGTCTCTACCTGACCATCTGTATCCTTCCTACAACACTCATATCTAACAAGATCAAGATGGCTGCAGATTCCAGGAGTATAACCACTTGGATTATAGATTTGTTGATGAATCCTTAGAGTGTTCCAAATATTTGCTCACCATATTTTGAGGCTGTGTTATTAGGTGCCCGTCACCAAATATAATCTGTTCTACATGCTTTCTGGGTCTCTTTGGGTTGGATTCGGACCAGGGAACTAATGGTGGAGCATTTTGCTGCCAATGCGCAACTTTCCAGAGCACCTCTCCCCTCTGCTGTGACAACCAGCACAGCTTAAAGTGTTGGCCTCTGAGTCACTGTGTGAAGCGGGGCTTCCAGATGGCCTGTGATGGACATGTAGAATGAAGAGGAAAACACAGTGTCCCTTGGGCTTGTTTGTCACCACAGCAGAATTTAGCCGATCTCAGTGGTCGGCAATCTCATTAGTCAATGGAGTCACCGTTTGCCAACCACTGGCCTATCCTCTCTGAGACAGGTGTTTTAATGAAAGGAAGTGATTCATCCAAGATATTTCTTCTAAAGATGACACTGCATCATGTTTTCTTTTAGTGGCTCATCTCTTTATATGTGGATGTTTTTTCATAGTAAAAAAAAAA